>JAJOOS010005190.1:0-26092 GCA_029582725.1 Solanum chiquidenum | reverse complement strand
CTTCGGAGGTCAGAATTTTAAAAATACAAAAATAAAAATACCGACCTCCGGAGGTCAGAATTTCAACATTACAAAAATAAAAATACCGACCTCTGGAGGTCGGAATTTCAACATTACAAAAATAAAAATACCGACCTCCGGAGGTCGGTCTTTCAACATTTACAAAACTAAAAATACCGACCTCCGGAGGTCAGAATTTCAACATTACAAAAATAAAATTACCGACCTCCGGAGGTCGAAATTTTTAAAATACAAAAATAAAAATACCGACCTTCGGAGGTCGGAATTTTAAAAATAATGAAATAAAAATACCGACCTCCGGAGGTCAGAATTTCAACATTACAAAAATAAAAATGCCGACTTCCGAATGTCGGTATTTCAATTCTGACCTCAGAAAGTCAAAAATAATAATATATGAATTTTCCGACATAAAATAAAAACTGACCTCTCGAGGTCAGTAAATACCGACCTCCAGAGGTCGGTATTGAATAGCGACCAAGCTTTTTCCGACCTAAGTTGGGATGTTGGTTTTAGGTCGGTATTTCAAGGAATACCGACCTCCGGAGGTCTGTATTTGTAGGTCGGTATTCACTATTTTTTTAGTAGTGTAGTTTTAACTCTAATACTTTTTTCTCAAACAAGCTTAGAATGCTAAACTAGAATTGTATTTGCAACTACAATTCATCAATTAAAACTCAACTATTAAATGAACCCACTTCCAATAAACAATAAAATCAGTAAATACTAACACCCATAAGCTTATTGAAACATTCAATTACATAATCACACACCCAAGAATGTGGGTTTTAGCCAAACATCATAAAGAGCAAGAACTTGTTACCAACTATATTTTCCATCAGATTAGGCGACAATCCACAAGTCTTCAAACGCCTCAATTAAACTAAAAATCAAACCAACCATAAATCTCTACTCAAAAAGTGTAAGAATAATGTTTAGAATGTTGAGGATCAAAAACCCAGAACTGGAAAATGTGGGAAATCTTTTCCTTGTTTTGAAAATTGCATTTATACGTTCCCAGAATTTCAGCTACGGAGTCATTTGGTGAAATAAGTTAGGCTTCACCGACTTAGTCGGTGATGCGCCAAATGCTCCTTTCAATCGCCTTCTTGACTTAGCCTTTCACCACCTCTCTTCTGTGAATTTAGGCGATCAAGGTTGACATCGCCAATCCATTCGACGCTTCACCAAAACACCAATCTGTTCGCTGAGTTGGTCTTATCCATGGGCTGGACTGCTTGAACTTTTAACGAGCTAAAGGTCCACTCAGTGACTCACCGAGTGGCTCTTTGGCGAGTACCAACCTTGCTTTTCTTTAGCTTCTTAAGCTTTTTCGCTCCTTTTTTCCCGATAATGTCCTTGCCTTGCGCTTTTACCTTCCTTGCTGCAAATTAAAATTTTAACATCAATTTAGAGCATAAAGTAGGCCTTGAGGACACTAAAACTTTGAATATTAAGCCCTAAATGAGTTGAAATCCCCGACTCATCAATTTAGCACAATCATTTTCTTGAGTGTCATTGGGAAACCTAGCCAACATGTCTAAGGCAACTCCAGCCTCCATTGTTTTTTCTTTAACTTATTTTTCTCTATTTCTCCCATTAAGGCCAACCCATTATACATTAGAGTCAATGATTTTATCAAAAAAATATATCATCTTCTTCCAAGGAATAATCAGAGTCATTAAATGACTCAAGTTCTTCACATGTGGCATCACTCTCATTACTTTTCTCTATTATATTCATATCTCCAAAATCTTCACCGCCTTGTTGTGGGTTGCTCTAAGAATCAGCTATTTCATAGTTTCATTGGTCCTCTTTCGTGTGCTTAACAAATATTTCCACTTCTCTACTATTAGGTATTTCATAGACAAGGCTATATGTATCTAAATAAGTTGACAAAAGTCTTATACTTGTCTCAAAATAAGGTCCAAACTTGAACCACTATTTCACCTTTTTATCAGTGACTTTAAACTTTTTGATACATTGCCTTATCTGAATAATGGAATTTTTATCTCCATTGCAATAGTCATAATAAGCTATACGACCATTAACATAGTTCATCGCTCAAACATCCACCAACCTTATAGTGTAATTTAATGATGTACATATATGAATCTTCACCTTCATCTGTCGTGTGAAAAAAAGGTACAATATATTAGTATTATTATAATAAACATCTCTAATAGAAAATGTAAATGATATAAATCCAACACAAAAATATGTAACCAATTATGAAAATCTAAAATAATTTTGAATTTGAGTTATGTAAACTTCAGTTTTTAAAAAACGTTGAATTATTTGTATCATAGTTTATGTAAACTTCATTTTCATCTATTGTTTTAAAAAAAACAAGAATATGTGTCACAATCCAAAAATGGATGTGATCGCACTCTCTTATCCCACCAAGACAAGTCAACTTGAACCCAAATAATATGATAAGTGCGGAAGTAAAGCAAGAATAAAAGTCTAATACTATAAAATAATGTGGAAATTCATAATTAACTTAAATATACCCCCAAAACTTGGTTGTCACGTATACAACCCTCTAATGTATTACAATAGATTTGAAAGAAATAAACAAGTCTCAAATGATGTTGTCTCTAAATTAGAACAAGATCATAAGTATGAGTAAAAAGGTCTGCTGAGATGACAATCAACTACCTCACAAATCGCCCTAGGAAGCCTCATACAAGAATATAAGAGAGAGTATCATAAAGATTCGGGCTCATAATCTACGCAAATGTAGAAGCAAGGGGTGAGTACCAAACCACACGGTACTCAGTAAGTGAACTCCTAAACACAAGTTAAGAATATAGAATATGGGTACTCCTGCCATCCCAACCAAACCTCCACAACTACAACCTGCATAAAATCAGCTTAACCTAACAGTTCACAATTTCATAGCATACAACTCAATTACAACATTCCAACAATTACAGATCAGCAACAAACATGATCAACTTCATCATTCACAAGTTCCACTGAAAGGCACTCCGAAGTTCACAAATGATAAAGATATGCAATGCAAAGTCAAGTATGGTGATGTATGTCGGACTTAGAGATACACACCCACTGTTTCTCAGTCCGAGACCCATGGGGTATATAGCTTTCCATACATCCATCGGAGAGTACAGCACGACCCTCAAAAATAGAAATCCATTATGGCATGTCCCTTGATAATAGAATTTGTTGCGGCGTGCGGCACGTCCCTCGATAATAAAATCCATCGCGGCGTGCGATATGTATCTTAAGTCATAATATCTATCGCATCGCGTGACACGTCCTTTGAAATGTTACATACTCTTTAATTTCCTATTCTTCCTCAATTCACATAACACTTGTCACAACCATATCTCAGAACCAATGCAAATGACATGTTCACACAAACAATGAGAAGATGACTATTTACATAGCAATGCACAATTCACAACAACACAATCGTGACAAGACATAAAAAATTAATCAATAAGCCTTTCAAATCATTCTCAACACATCACACAAATAATTAATCACATTGCCTTTTATTACCCCTTTTTCATCAATACAAATATTCAATATGGATAATTCAACCAATCACCAAGTCTCATTACTCTCCAACACATACCACAAGGAAATACATGATTCTATACACTTAACAAGGGTCGAGAAATCCAGTTGCCTCAAATAATCGAATAATTATGTCACACCTCGAGGCTACCCCTGGACACGGACACGGGACTTAGGATCACAAGTGAACCCAAACTAACCCTACTGGTATGACATGAGCATACTAAAGAATAATAAATTGATGTGGAAGCCAATCATGAAGTAAATGTTAAATGATGGGGAATACCCATATACTAAAACTAAATATATGAAAACTGAGAGTTTAATACAAATGAAATATCAAACTCAAATACTAAGTTGAATCTAACTATGTCTGAAAATGACCTCTAACTGACTAGAAGTGTTGGGACATGCCCCAGCTAAATCTAGCAAACTGAAACTAAATGACTGAAATACTGAAAAGATAATATGATTGTTTTCCTCAGAGATTGAGGACTCACCACTGATGTTGTTGAGCTAGAGATCGGGAACTGATCTAAACTTGAACCTACATCACGAGATGATGTAGTGCAGAGTATGCATCAATACTTGAAAGTATCGAGCATGTAGGATAGAGTAAAGCTGAAATAACATATAACTGAACAAGCAATAAAGCATGAATATAATATCAACATGATATAGATACTGAATACTGAACTAATTGAATGCAATGACCAAATTTATAATATGCTGAGACTGAATACTGACTGTACTGAAATGTGGTCAATTCAATAGAGTCTGACTGAACTATGGGAACTACTAATAACCGATAATAAAACCACATGAGCTATATGTGGAGTCCGATGAATACGCCCCATCGAGAGGACCCAATATACCCTCCTACAGGTATAGAGGCATGACTAGCGTGATCACTAAATGATGCCCATAGTGGGGACTTACAACCTATGTGGCTCGTAGTTCTGGGACTAAATGGGTGACTTACCATAATCCAACTCCGTATTATGTTACTCTCAATTGATTAAGTGGTTAACACATTATGACTTCATTATTGTAATATATTGGATAGCTCAAAATACTGACATGCAACTGAGAATGCAACATTATTAACTGATAATGACACATTCAAAAACTGAGGCATGTATATCTGAAATAACTGATATATCTGACCTAGCATGTGTAATTCAAGAACTAAAGAACTGCATAGCTAGGGTTCTGAAATTCATGCAAGAAATGATGTAACAATATGATAATATGATTTGGATCATGAAATAACTAGTTCATGATAATCTGTTGAAGTTCTAGAAACCTTAGGTCTAAATAGTATTAAGGGAATCAAGATTTTGACTGAAATCTAGGAATCTAATGGACAAAAGGAACCCACTCGTTAAATCCCACATACCTAGTGAAAAATTCCATGGAGATATCTTTCAATTTCAGGACTGGAACTGGTGGAATCTTGCTGTATTCTTGAACTAGAGTTCTTGACTTCTTTCTCCTCTTTACATTCTAATTTTTTAAGTTTTGATGAATGAATTTACTTAGGTAAGTTCTAGTTATGTTTCTAGGCTAAAACTGACCAATACGATGTAGTTTAGGGTTTAAATGACGTAGTTTAGGGGTCCAATGCATAAGAAAATGACCAACAGACCCCAGACTCAAAAGTTGTTGGGGTCACCGAGGGACGAGACCGACGAACCATCGATCGACTGACGGTCCGTGCTGGTCGATCGTCAATAATTACTGGAGGCTAAAAAAATGGGGGTTGATCCACGAAAACGGACCACAGACCACCATCATGGGCCGTGGATCACCCTACGGTCCGTGGGTTGCACCTTCAACTTCTGGAAATCTGTATTAAAGTCTATTTTCATATACATGGTGTTACATTATCTCCCCCTTAGGAACATTCGTCCTCGAATGAAGACTAAACTAGCTGAAATGGAGGGAGAGAGCTGCAAACCCTACCACAAGATACTAAAAAAAGATTTATGACTGAACTAAGATCCAAGAACATGCAAATATGCTGAAAATGCAAGTGCAAACTGGGGGAACATGATACTAAGACTGAATCTAGGCATGAATAACTGAAAAATTGAAGAGGAACTATTACCTCAAGCTGGAGTGGAATTGGAAGGAAAGAGGTGAGGATACTTGACCTTCATGGCTTCTTCTACTTCCCAAGTAGCTCCCTCTACGGACTGACTCCTCCATAAAACCTTAACTGAAGCAACTTCTTTGTTTCTCAACCTTCTAACCTGACGATCAAGAATTTCAATGGCACTATGGATGCTGAATCGCCCACACACTTCTTCAATAGCGAAACGTGAAAGACTGGATGCACTGCTGCTAATTCTAACTCATAAGCCACTTTTCCAATCCTTTTCAGAATTTGGTAAAGGCCTACATATCTAGGACTGATCTTCCCTTTCTTGCCAAATCTCATCACCCCATTCATAGGTGACACTTTCAGGAAAACCCAATAATTAAGTTGGCATTCTAATTCCCTTTTCCTCACATTTGCATACGACTTCTGGCGACTCTGGGCGTCTTAAGTCTATCTCTAATGAGTTGCACTTTCTCCATAGCGT
This sequence comes from Solanum chiquidenum, assembly GCA_029582725.1. Taxonomy (NCBI): domain Eukaryota; kingdom Viridiplantae; phylum Streptophyta; class Magnoliopsida; order Solanales; family Solanaceae; genus Solanum; species Solanum chiquidenum. The sequence goes on along the minus strand of JAJOOS010005190.1, from coordinate 19,940 downwards.
CATGAAATGAATATGGTCCTATCAAGGCTGATTCACCTACTTCAAACCAACTAACTAGAGATCTACATCTACACCCATACAATGCCTCATAAAGGGCCATCTAAATGCTGGAATGGTAACTATTATTGTAGGTGAACTCTATAAGAGGAAGGTTATCATCCCAACTACCCTTGAAGTCGATCACACAAGCTCTCAACATGTACTCAAGGTCTGAATGGTACGCTCTGCCTGACCATCTGTTTGTGGATGAAATATTGTGCTAAGATTAACCTGAGTGCCAAGACCTTTCTGAAATGACTTCCAGAAATGAGAGGCAAACTGAGGACCTCTATCTGAGATGAAAGTCAAAGGAACCCCATGAAACCTGACTATCTAATTAATGTAAAGCCTGTAGTATTCCTCCATCGAATTTGTAGTCTTAATCGCCAAAAAGCGCACAGACTTAGTAACTCTATCAACTATCACCCAAATGGAGTCATGTTGTTTGCAAGTACGAGATAAACCTATAATGAAGTCCATGTTGACCACTTCCTACTTCCAATTAGGAATGCTGATCTCTCCCCTAGTTTTTGATGTTCTACCTTGACTTGCTGACAATTGGGGCACTTAGTCACAAAATATGCTATATCCCTCTTCATGTCATTCCACCAAAAGACTTTCGAAAGAACACAATACATATTAGTGGGACCTGGATGAATAAAATACCTGGAGTTATGGGCTTCTGCAAGAATATGTTGTCTCAACTCGCCCACATTAGGAACACATAGTCGACCCTAATAGCGAAGCACACCATCTCCTTCTTGGGAGAATACCTCAACCCTCTGTTGATGGACTGCACCCTTTAGCTCAAGCCATATTGGATCACTACCTTCATTTTCATGAACCTATGCTACCAATGACGATTCTGATCCATTATGGACTATTACACCACCCTGTGATATGCTCCTAAGGCGAACTCCCAAGCGACCAAGCCACTGAATATCCTTTGCTATATCTTTTATTTATTCCTCAACATGTGCTACACTACCCATAGATAGTCTGCTAAGGGCATTTACAACTACATTGGCCTTACCAGGATGGTAAACACTCATATTGTAATCCTTGAGGAACTCGAGCCATCTCCTCTAGCAAATATTCAACTCTTTCTGGGTAAACACATACTGAAGGCTCTTATGTTCTGTGAACATATCTACGTGAACACCATACAAGTAATGTCTCCAGATCTTGAGTGCACACACCACTGCTGCAAGCTGGAGGTCATGAGTCAGATAGTTCTTCTCATGCACCTTAAAATGTCTAGAAGCATACACTATAACCTTATCTCGCTGCATCAACACACAACCTAGGCCGACCCTAGATGCATCACAATAGATAACATATCTATCTGAGCCCTCTGGTACATTCAAAACAAGAGTTGTAGTAAACCTAGTTTTCAGTTCTGCGAAGCTTTTCTCACAATCATCTTACCATTGAAACTTAACCTTTTTCTGAGTCAACTTAAAAAATGGAGAGGCTATGGATAAAATTCCTTCCACGAACCTTCTGTACTAACCTGTTAGACCTAAGAAACTTTTGATATATATAGGAGAGGTAGGTCTAGGCCACTATTTTAGTGCTTCTATTTTCTGAGTATCCACTCATATCCCTTCGCTGGATACTATATGCCCAAGGAAAGCAACACATTGTAAACAAAACTCACACTTGCTAAAGTTAGTGAATAATTGGCGATCTTTGAGAGTTTGTAGGACAACCCTCAAATGACTCACATGTTCTTCCTCATTCCTAGAGTAAATGAGGATATCATCAATAAAAACGATAATGAACAAGTCCAAGTACTGCTTAAACACTCTATTCATAAAATCCATGAAAGCTGCAAGAGCATTGGTTAGTCCAAATGACATTACTACAAATTCATAATGACCATACCGAGTTCTGAAGGTTGTTTTCAGAATGTCACTATCTCTGACTCTGAGCTGATGATAGTCGGATCTGAGGTCTATCTTTGAGAAATGACTAGCACCCTGTAGTTGATCAAACAAGTTATCAATCCTAGAAATAGGGTACTTAATCTTGATTGTGATGTTATTCAACTACCGATAGTCAATGCACATCTGAGAGAACCATATTTCTTTTTCACGAACAACACTGGTGCATCCCACGGAGAAATATTGGGTCTGATGAAGCCCTTATCCAGAAGGTCTTTCAACTGCTCTTTCAATTCCTTAAGCTCAGCTGGAGCCATTCAGTAAAGAGGAATATAAATAGGTTGGGTGTCTGGAAGGAGATCAATTCCAAAGTCAATTTCCCTTTCGGGAGGAACCCCGAGAAGATCTTCTGGAAACACTTTTGGGAACTCATTTATTATAGGAAGTGACTCAAGAGTTGGCGTTTCGGAGCTTGAATCCTTAACCCGAACTAGATGATAGATATATTCCTTAGAGATCATATTTCTAGCCTTAAGGTAAGAAATGAATCGACCCATAGACACTAAGCTACTACCCTTCCATTCTAAGATTGGTTCATCTTGAAACTGAAAACGAACAATCCTAGTTCTAGAATCGACTGAGGCATAACATGAATTTAACCAATACATGCCTATAATGAGATCAAAGTCTACCATTTATAACTATACAAGATATGCTGGAGGTGACTTTCTGAGAGACTGTGACATGGCACTTTCTGTATACCCGTCTAGATATAACTGGGTCACCAACTGGAGTAGAGACTGAGAAGGGTTCAGAGAGAGTTTTTGGTCTAACATCGAATTTGACTGCTATATAAGGAGTTACAAAAGACAAAGTAGCCCCTGTTGTTTTTCCACTGAGTGAACCATATGTGAGCCACATCATTAAGCTAGTAGGAGGCCAATTCCATCCTATCACTACTAGTCACTTGCATCACTCGAAATATTTTCTTAACCACATCAATGAAATTATGTGGGTCCTCACCAACTTGCAACCGTAAAAACTCAAGTGGATTCATCCTAACAAAATCTTGAACTCTAGCTACCATTGATCCACCATTTCTATTAGTAGGAACTAGAACCTGCTGATTGTTCTGGTTGGTCATACTCTAAGCCAAAAGTTGAATCACATCCCAAAACTATGCGTTCGAAACCTCATGGTCTGGGACTAGAGGAACTGCTTTAGCATTGCATGCATTAGCATTCCATCTGTAAGCTCTATGATGAGACATGATCTTAAGCGCATAATGTTGAGTTAGAAACAAGGAATTAGTTCATACCTTACGCACGATAAGAGTTACAAGAATGTGAAGTTTTCCTAAAACACTTCGTAGCCTCCCTCTCATTAGATGTGGTGCATTTCACACCCATGAAAAGGGCACTACTTAGTGTTGCTTTTCAGACATCCTAGGACTCTTAAACCTAGTGCTCTGATACCAATTTTGGCACACTCCGAGGCTACCCCTGGATGCAGACATGGGACCTAGGATCACAAGTGACCCCAAACTAACCCTGTTGGCATGACATGAGCATACTAAAGAATAATAAACTGATGCAAAAGCTAATCATGAAGTAAATATGAAATGATGGGGAATACTCATATACTAAAACTGAATATATGAAAGCTGAGAGTTTAATACAAAAGACATATCAAACTCAAATACTAAGTTGAATCTAACTATGTCTGAAAATGGCCTCTAACTGACTAGAAGTGATGGGATATACCCCAGCTAAATCTAGCAAACTGAAACTAAATGACTGAAATATTGAAAAGATAACACGACTGTTGTCCTCAGAGAATTAGGACTCACCACAGATGTTGTTGAGCTAGTGATCGGGAATCGATCTATGCGTGATCTGGAAGATGAGAACCTGAACCTATGAGAAGATGTAGCACATAGTATGCGTCAATACTTGAAAAGTACTGAGCATGCAACATAAAGTAAAGCTGAAATAACATATAACTGAACAAGAAATAAAGCATGAATATAATCTGAACATGATATAGATAATGAATACTGAACTAACTAAATGCAATGACAAAATTTATAAAATGTTGAGACTGAATACTGCCTATTGAAATGTCGTCAATGCAATAGAGTCTGAATGAACTATAGGATCTACTAATAACCGATAATAAAACCACATGAGTTAGATGTGGAGTCTGATGTATACGCCCCATCGAGAGGACCCAATATACCCTTCTGTAGGTATAGAGGCATGACTGGCGTGAGCACTAAAGGATGCCCACAGAGGGGACTTACAACATATGTGGAGCGTAGTTCTAGGATTAAATGGGTGACTGACCCTAGTCCAAATCGGTATTATGTTACTCCTAATTGATTAGGGGATTAACACAATATTACTGAATTACTGTAATATAATGGATAACTCAAAATACTGACATACAACTGAAAATGCAACATTATTAACTAATAATGACATATTAAAAAACTAAGGCATGTATATCTGAAATAACTGAAATATATGACCTAGCATGTGTAATTAAAGAACTAAAGAGCAACATAGCTAGGTTTCTGAAATTTATGCAAGAAATGATATAACAACATGATAATCTAATTTGGATAATTAAATAACTAGTTCATGATAATCTGTTGAAGTTCTAGAAACCCTAGGTCTAAATAGTATTAAGGGAATCAAGATTCTAACTGAAATCTAGGGACCTAATGGGTGAAAGGAACCCACTAGTGAATCCCACATACCTAGTGACGAATTCCACGGAAAAATCTTTTGATTTCAGGGCTCGAACTGGTGGAATCTTGTTGCGTTCTTGAACTAGGGTTCTTGACTTCTTTCTCCTCTTTATGTTCTAATTTTCTAAGTTTTGATGAATGAATTGACTTAAGTAAGTTCTAGTTATGTTTCTACGCTAAAACTGACAAAAACCACGTAGTTTATGATTTAAACGACGTAGTTTAGGGGATCAACACATAAGGAAAAGACCAAAAGGCCCCTAACTTAAAAGTTGTCGAGGTCACCGACGGACGGGATAGACGGACCGTCGATCGACTGACGGTCCATGCTGGTCGATCGTCAATCGTGAGTGGAGGCTGAAACTAGAAGTGTTGATCTACAGACACAGACCACGATCCGTGACCTGACCTACGGTCCGTTGGTCTACACTTAGAGTATTTTCTGGGGGGTTTCTGGGGGAGGGTTGAAGATGAGAGCCACGGACCACCAGCACGGGCCGTGGGTCACCCTATGGTCCATGGGTGGCAACCGTGGGTTGCACCTACAACTTCTGGAAATCTGCATTAAAGTTTGTTTTCGGATATGAGGTGTTACAAATTACTTCAAGACTTGAGCCTTCTTCTTTTGTTGAGCTTCCAAATCAATGCAATTTGTTCAAATAAATAATCACAATAAGATTTTCAAACTAAGAACACTCATGTTACTATATTTCTAACCTAGACTAAAACTCACTCAAATCTATAATTATGTTCCTAAACTTAATGCCAATTAACATGTCAATTCTCATATTTCCAAATTCAAGTATAGGGTTAAATCCAAATTCCTTCAAATAACATAAATCTAATGGTAATCTTATATTATAATATACCTAATATTTAATTATCTATCTCGATATGTCAAAACTTAAATCATAAGATAATAACTATAAAGAAATTTCCAACGAACAACCGATTAAGCCACAAGTAACCTTCACAATGAGTCAATATCTAAAATTGACATATGCATTATATAAAAGAATTATCAAAATTCTATAGTTTCGAATGATTAACTCATATTTCATAATTTTCAGGTCATCATAATTACTTAATTTACAAAATATTTTTTTAACTCTTTATGACCAAAACCCTTTCCAACTACAATAACATAAATGACCTTGCCTAGTCCCTCTATCAAAACAAATTATTATTATTATATTAATATGTCTGTGGAATCATTCAATTTCATATACAAATCACTAAAGCAGCGCACCGACGTTGTTTTGGAGGTATGACTTAAAATATCAAACCCCTCTTTTTTTAATTTCATTTTATATATGGGTCAAGTGGTATAGGATCTTAAATAAATTTCAAATGTAGATCATAATTATCAACTAAATTAATTACCTAAAAAATTACCCATCAATTAAATAATCTTAGTTAAACGAATGATTCAAAATTTGCATTTAAATTTAATGGAAAGGGTCTTTTTATGAAAGAGAGAGTACTAGTTCTCAAAATGACCTAACGGGTTGTTACAATATGCTTATGTCATTCTTATAAGTAGAACAAACACAAAATGTAATATGTCATACAAATTTTGAATATGCACTACAAATATTTAAATTTTTTTATAATTCTTATAGTTTTTAAAAAAAAATGATATTTATTCTTTATGTGACATATTAGATGTTGCGTTAGTAATCCTATAACTCAACTTTTTACTCATATTTTCATATATTCAAAGATTTAGGCTAGAACTACATTAATTGAGTACTTACAGGCCGGCGTGAATTGTAGCTCATTCTTGCTTCAGAGTTTTATTGTTAAATTGAATGATATTATTTCTCTTTTATAAGTATACTGAGTTGTTTTCAGTGTTGCAGGAGGAGTGTCTGGATTGTATTCTCATATAATTGGGGAGACAACTAAATAGAAAAATTGTTCATTAACCAACGAACACATAGAGTAGTGTATTAGAGGATTAATTCACATTCAAATTCAGGAAGAGAGTCAGGCTGGGATATGGTTGTGTATGAGAAAGGATGTTATGGGAAAATTTATAAACTTGTTCTATCTTTAGGTTTTGTTCTCTGCATGGAAGTGTTTCTTGTTGTAATACCAAAGTTACCCCTGACAGCAATAAGTAACTGATCTATTTAAATTGATATTCACCGTTAGTAGGAGGACTGAAATCACTTACTTTGATTAATTAAAGGTTAAGTATGATTAGTGAGCTATCATAGGGACCAAAACCAAAATAAGACAATAACACTTGGACGAAAACAATTATTTTCTCTTTTAAAATATGCATTCTTATCATGAGTTGATCCATATATTTTATTTCTTAGAATGCATACGAAATCTAATTCTTATCTACAATAGATTTTGTATGCATGCGTATGAAAACTCTATAGTCTCTTTTCCCTCAATTATATCTATGATAAATTTATTTCTAATTCAATGAATATCTTATCACTGTTCATGCATGGACATATTGACGAGTAATGATCATAAAAGTTGAGGTTATCTTCATAATAGAGGGAAGTAATGAAGATAATAAGTGAAATTAACTTCTTGGTGTAGTGGACATCTATATTATACTCCGCTATAAATATCAAGGATATGATTTTAATCATAATTAACTTTATATGTAGTGCTATTTGTTTCCTAGAAAATGTAACATCCGGCAATTTGAACAGTCATAACTCCTAGCTCAGGACGATTTAGGTCTAGTTCTAGTTATTGTTACGAAGCTCGTGGAATGATCTTTCCAATGCCGTCAAGTTTGCTTGATTCCGAGTTCGTAAGAGTGAGTTATGCCCTTTGGAAGTTGGGCAGTTGGCAGGGAAGTCTGTCCGGAAATTTTAAGGGTATTTTGGTCTTTTCCCTAACCAATTCTTTTGGTTATTTAAAGGGTCCAAGCTGATATTTAGATCAGATTTTATTCTTTTAAAAGAGTGAGAGTGAGGGTTAGGGCTTTGAGAGAGAAGAGGAGAAGAAGAGGAGAAATAGAAGATCAAGCAAGGTTTCGTCAAAGATCGTCGTGGATATCTTCGGTGGTGATCCCTACTAGGTATGTGAGATCATAGTGTTGGGTTGAGTTTCTCCCACACGCCAAACTCGTTTTAATTCCGAGGAAAGATTGGTTGTGTTTGTTGAAGTTGTAGTTGTGTTGTGTTGAAGTTCTTGTTGGTTTGGTGTATGTTTCCGGTGGTGTTTTCGAGTTGAATCTATTGTTTGGTAAGGGTTTTTATGATTCAAAGTGTTTGGGGCTGGAACCATTGAAGTTAAGGAGGTTTAGAGTTGGAAAAATGAAGGAGAAAAGTCGAGTTTTCTGGGGAAAGGGGTGGCGCGTCACGACTGCCAGCGCCCCCCAAAAGGGACTCTGAAGTCCAGCAATTGGGGCGGCGCGCCTAGCAGAGCGCCAGCAGGCCCCTCTAAAGTTTTAGGGCTGGCGCCCCGCGCCTCTCAGAGCGCCAAGGACGCCAAGTCTTCCCATTCATTCCCCACTTTTTCATGCATGTTCCTTGGTATTGTACCTATGTTTCATAGTTGTTTCCAACACTCCAAGGTACGTCTAAACGTCAAGAACTCATCCATAAACATGTGATCATATACCTTGAATCCATAATCCAATTCAAGGCGAATTAGGATCAAAGTCAAGTGAAGTTAGAGTCAAGCTTAGAAGTTAAGAGTAAGTCGAAGCGAAGCAAGTCTTTAAGGTTTTCAAGAGTCTTCATTGAATGTTTTAACTTCATTGGTTAAGGCTCAAGTTTCAAGTTTCAAGCAAAGTATAGAGTTTCAAGTTTCAAGTAAAGAGTATAGAGTTTCAAGTTGAGTAAAGAGTATAGAGTTTCAAGCTAAGCCAAGAGTATTAAGTTGAGTTCATTTTCTCAAAAGTTACTAGGGAACTAAGTATTCCCAAAGAAGTTTATAAATGTTTTCACATTTAAGATGAGAGGAAGCTGAGATTTTCAAAAGAGTTTTGAGGAGTTTGAGTACTATCTCTTTTAAGAAAAAGATGAGCTTTGCGAAAGAGTTTCTAAAACATGATTAGTATGACAATCGAGTATGTCATCAATGCATAAACAGTATGGTCTCTAGATATACCTTCAATGTTTATGTAGTATGGCTTCCCGAGTCATCAATGATCGTATTAAAAATATGGTTTTGATATGTTCTTTTTAGAAAGAGTTTTCAAGAGCAATTACCTCTTTTAAGAGGGTAGTTTTGAGCAATTTTCTCAAACTAAAGAAAGATGTGTTTAAAACACTTAGGAGCTAAAGTATTTTTTTTGTAGTAGTCTTGAGCACCGAATTGGGGACACGAGTTCATATTAACTCCACTCTCCATAAGAACCATGTAGCCAAACATGGGATTTAACGGGTCATACTTTTTAGATGATCACGAAAGTCAAGCTAGTGGATCCACTAAGTTAAAGTTAAGTAAGGTCCTATATCACATCAAGGTATTGGATGGTCCTTGGGCAACGTGAGGTAAAATGTTGTATCACCACTCAGTTTCATAGTAGTGGTTATCGGTTAGAGAAACTCCCACAGTAGAAATTGCATGGTTCTTCGAGGGGTTCTACTTAGTATGGATGGGGGTATGGGACTTCATTCATGCATTGCACAAGTAGACTTTGAGAGGAAGCATGGTATTTTATGATATTATAAATATGATTTTGACGTCATGTTTTAAATAGTTTTACAAGCTTTATATATTGCATGTGTCTTATTGCATTATATTGAGTTCAGTTATTCATGAGTTGAACAGAGCCAAGGTAAGTTCTCTTGTGTACCCTTTTCAAGCTTAAGTTGTTGTTTAGCGGTCCAACTCGCATGCTCGTACATTCCATGTACTGATGCCAGTTGGCCTGCATCTTATTATGATGCAGATGCAGGTACCCAGGATCAACATCCAGCACGCCGTTGATCCAGCTGAGCACTCAAGAGTCAGTGGTGAGTCTCCTTGCTTTTCGGAGGACTCGATTATTTTGTTCTCTTAGTTTTGTTTTATTAGGATGTTGCGGGGTCTGTCCCAACATCCATCTCAGTATTATAGAGGCTTCATAGACAGTCAGTCAGTTAGTATTGTGTCTCTCATTTGTGTATATATATAAGTATTCTATTTTTGAGACTCGAGTTGCCTTTTGGCCAAGATCTTAGCAGTTGGGTTGTTTTATGACCTTTCATTGCATTGAGTTATTCTGTCGAGTTAGGTTTCCGCTGAATTAAGAAAGCCAGGCCAAGGGTTTGCTTGGGATCCAGCAATGGTCTTCAAGTGCCGGTCCTGCCCAGGGTGTAGGCTCGGGGTGTGACAGAAAATATCAAATTTCATTAAAGAAAAGCACAAATATTGAAAAAAATAAAATTAACATCCATATGGAACATTGAACAATTCAACTATTTTGAACAATGAAAAAAATGTCAAAAATTCAATTCATATGAAATAGAGGGAGTAATATTTTATAATAATACTTGATTATTTCATACAAGATCATTAATTATTGAGGAGCCAATATATTTAATTTTAGGAACTAATATTACTACCGGATAGAAGATATAGTTGACAAAGAGAAACTTTTGGAGGGATTCCAACTTCTTTAATAATTAATTAATCATCGATAACAAAACCCTTTTCGTTAATTATAATAGTTGAATATTTGGGAAGAATTAATTTAGGGGTGCGTGTTCGATTCGGGATTCTCAAATTTTGAGTTCGGTAATTGATAGTTAAAAATAGATATCAAGTACTAAATTCATAAATTTTGATTCAGTAATTCAGTAATCGATAAATTAAACTTCAATTTGGTACGATATTCAATAATACCATATTGAAGTTGTAGTTAATTGTATTACAAAGTTAATACTATTTCTCCAATCATTTCTATTTTTTTTAGCTTGATTGGGACTTCCCTTAAATCTAAAATAATAAGTAATTTTAGCATACATTTTAATGTTTTGAGGCTTACTTTCATCAAACATTTGCATCCTTTATACTTCATCAAATACATTGACGAGGTCACAATTTAAGGTCGTGGAAACAACTTTTTGCAGAAATACATGTTAAGACGGTGTAAAATAAATCTTGTGGTCCAACCCTTCTTCTGACCGCGCACATAGTGAAATCTTTAGAACACTAGGTTTCCCTTTATATTTTCTACCATGATTTTCAAGTGATGAATTTGGTTTAATCTGAGGAAAACTTGAAGATGTTGAATATGTGAGTTAAAGTCGTGGAAACAACCTCTAGTAGAAATACACGATAAGACTGCATACAATAGAGTTTTGTTGTCCGGCCCTTTCCTAAAGGCCACGCATAGCGGGAGTTTTAGTGCAGTGGGCTGCCCTTTACATTTGTACCATAATTTCAAGTGAAAGAATTGGTTTAAACAGAGTGAGGAAAAATCTGAAGAAGTTGATTATAAGACGGGAAAAGTAGGAGGAAAGAAACAAAATAAATTCGACAAGTACTTTCTTTCTCAAACTTCGTATACTACAAAGTACAATCGAATATAATAGCATCAACCTCGAATCATATATATTTTAACACGTGATTTTCCATGTCAAGATTACACGACACACATGCCTAATGTCTGATGGTGCTATTTATGTCAAAGAAGCAACTTTTATTGATCGAGAGAAACAAATGAGTATATTATTCGTCTTGCAAGGGTGAAATTATAGAGGGTAACCGGAAAACCACCTATCAACCATAGGCATGCATTGTTCCAGCTTGTATTCAGCAGTTGTATGACCCGCACCCTAAATAAATTAATTCAAGGAAGATTAAGATGCAATGATATTTGTTTAGAGTTGTTTCAATAGGGAATAGTCCTTACCTTAACTATTGCATATGTCAGGTCATAATCATTTTGTAAATACTTCAGCTTGTATCTACATAAAACAAGTATTAGAAATATTAACAAATATTGGTACATGTTCAGGATCGGTCGGGTGAGTAAAAAAAACATTGGAGATGAAGGAACCAACCCTGCAACTTGAATGTCAACAAACCAAGGCTCCCAATCATCTGCAATTGGCAGTTTCAAACTGTCTATCCATTCTTCCGTGGTCAAATTAGGAACAATCATGTCATGGTCACTACTATCAAAGTAAAAATTTCTCAGTATCGACAGGATATATTATGGTCACTTAGAAGAATGGCATAACATGAAGAAGAAAAGCTATCTTCAAGTAATACCTATAAATTAGTGCTTGGCAGGATTTACTGGTGAGATGGTGATGATCATCAATGGAACTTGGGAGATCATACACATATGACTCGATTCTCTCCTTACCTTTATAATGCATGCTTTCATTGCATCTCACCCACTCCAATATTGTTCCCTGGATTTTTTACATGACCATATCATTCAAAGGTTTCTCTTTCTCGGCCTGGTGTGGGGGTATGGGGGTATGGGGGGAGGGAGTGGGCTAGCATTGGACATGAATAGTAGGAATAAAAAATGTATTTGCATACCTCACGAACGTTTAGTGCTTTCTGGACAACTTTATCATTTGCCCAAACATACGAGTATATGTAATTTTTTTCCTGGTTTTGGGGTTTAAAAAGTTAACTCATCAAATTCTTGTGTAATATACCATCAGAATTAACACAATACATGATACTAAGAAGGCCTTGTTAACTGTGAGAAATAGAGACTTACTCGGCACCATGGTCCTGCAACTGGAAATACTGACTAGCCATTTGTAGGAGTTTCATGGAGAATGCTCATAAAAGATTCAAGGTCACACCAAGGTTCTAAAATATGTGCCGCTTGTATGTTCTTGAGACACTAATCACATGCAATGGCTGGCTATTTAAGCATAGTTGAACTTTGAAGATATCTTAATATTTTGTAAGTGCAGAACTTGATACCTTACCCTTTCTACTTTCTGAAGATCATTTAGACATAATATGTTATTTGGATCAACGTCAATGTAGTTCCCATTGCAATTTGCTTTAGTGGAATATACAGTAACATAACGAAGATTAATTGAAGAATCATAATAGATTGTAAGTAATTTCTAGTTGAACTACTCTTTAATCAAAGAATTCACTTCGTTAGCATATTTGGGGGGTGATTTTTTTCCATCTAGACCGTTACGTTGTTAACTAGAAGTTAGTTTCCCCAATGTAGAGTACAAAACATAAGCTATTAGATACCTAATAGATCTTATCTGAAATAAGTCGCATACGATTAGCACATTTGACTCTACCATAGAAGTCGATGTATCTATCTGTTTGAGCATTGCCTTGAATATATCCCTACATTTGATCCAAAATATCAGGTTTGAAAGCAGAACTTAAAATAAGAGAGTACCAATAATGAAAACAGAAAGAAGAGGTGAGAAACTGAATGCATTGCATGTAGTTCATACTTTGATATTCACTCGAGGCTTGTCACCAACTTCAATACCTTGAGAGAAAGAAAAAGGCCATGAGACCAACTATAATGGTTTTATTTCCATTCCCAAACTTTAAAGTTAAAATCATCACGAATTATGTCTTTGGTAGTTGCTGAGTGTCAACTATACTAATTCATAAAGTGAAATTGCTATAATGTTTCCTCATGTTAGCCTACAAATAGTTTTTAATAATGATATATTAACCAGGAAAATCTTGTGTGCAGGATATCAGGAATACCACACTTGTTTGGACCGAAAATAAGCAGGTGTAATGCGGAAGCAAGCAAAGCAAACCTTGAAAGACCACGAGTAAGAAGACAAACGAGAAACACACCAAAAGAGACAGATTTAACGTGGTTCGGTCAATCGACCTACGTCCACAAAGGAGATGAGCAATCCACTATATAAACATGAGAGTCCAAAATACAGAGAGAAACAACCTCAACCAATTCACTCAGAATACAAGGAGGTTCACACAAGTGATAACGTATCAAGCTTGTGACCCAAAAAATCTCCCTCTAACCAAACTCTCAAAGCCCTTAAGACTACATTGTGAATGCTGATTAAGTTAGAAGGAACAAGTCTATATTTATAGAGTCCTAAACCTTTCCTACAAGTAAAGGACTAGTCAAAATATTAAAACCTTTTCCTAAAAGGAGGACTTATTTATGGTAAGAAATCAGAGCAAATAAACCCCAACAAATCTCCCCCTAGGCCTGAATTTCTGACAAATTTTTTTCCCCACCTTCTTCACATAATCTTTAGGATCTTGCATCTCTTCTCCATATTCTCCTCCATCAAATCTACGTCTCGACACAGAGAACCTCTCTGAAACAAGTTCTCTAATAAAATCTTCATTACTGTCAAAAAGGTTGCCACTAGAACTACACCCGCCAAGATGAACACCCATTTCTAACATGGGTCCGATCCATCATTGAACCATGACTCTGATACCACTTGTTAGGACCGAAATAAGCAGGTGTAATGCAGAAACTAGCAAAGCAAACCTCGAAAGACCACGAGTAAGAAGACAAACGAGAAACACACCAAAAGAGACATATTTAACGTGGTTCGGTCAATCGACCTACGTCCACAAAAGGAGATGAGCAATCCACTATATAAACATGAGAGTACAAAATACAGAGAGAAACAACCTCAACCAATTCACTCAGAATACAAGGAGGTTCACACAAGTGATAACGTATCAAGCTTGTGACCCACAAATTCTCCCTCTAACCAAAACTCTCAAAGCCCTTAAGACTACATTGTGAATGCTGATTAAGTTAGAAGGAACAAGTCTATATTTATAGAGTCCTAAACCTTTCCTACAAGTAAAGGACTAGTCAAAATATTAAAACCTTTTCCTAAAAGGAGGACTTATTTATGGTAAGAAATCAGAGCAAATAAACCCCAACAAATCTCCCCCTAGGCCTGAATTTCTAACAAAATAAATTTGTCCACCTTCTTCACATAATCTTTAGGATCTTGCATCTCTTCTCCATAATCTCCTCCATCAAATATACGTCTCGACATAGAGAACCTCTCTAAATACAAGGACATCAATTTAGCAGTTGAAAAGGAAGAAGGATTTGTTGTAATCAATAAACAAATCATCACAAAATTCAAAAAAGAAAGACGATCAATCTAGAGGAAATCAAGCAATCTGGAATGACGACATAAGAAAGAAGGGACATACAAAACTGGTAATCAAGAGTAAATCAAGAAATCTGGAGTAAAGACACATGATTGCGAGAATCTGCTATAGGCAGCAGGATGGCAAATGTAATGTTTGAACGTTGTGGGAATATAATGATGAAATCAAATTTGATGTGAACTAGTCGTCATTCGGATATCAAACCATAATGGCCAAACTGAAAATTTTACATTGAAGTACAAGCATACTTTGCTTGAATATTTTTACACCATATCTCCTGATTCCCCATTTGAAACAAATATTTTTACTTTAAATAAACAAAAAACACTTTTCACTCACTAACAAAACTGGACGGACGTTTTTACAAGTGACGTCTCTGAGGCACTGATCTAATATATCCTACACCACTACTACTATTATCCCTCTCTACTATGTATACTCATAATCATAATAATAATAATCATAATAATAATAATCATAATCATAATAAAAATCATAATAATAATAATAATAATCATAATAATAATAATAATCATAATGATAATAATGATGATGATGATAATAATAATAATAATAATAATAATAATAATAATAATAATAATCATAATCATAATAATAATAATAATAATATTAATAAGAATAATAATAATAATAATCATAATAATAATAATGATAATAATAATAGTAATGCTAATAATAATAATCGGATCTAAAAAGGGCGTCTTATACCCAGTTATAATCTTCAGACACATGGGCTCAATAATAGTATGTAGTAGTTCTTGACAGACCCTTTGCTTGGGTAAAAGGCTAATACCATACAGTCCAGGTTATTTTTAGAGGTTCCTGTAATTTAATTCTTATGTAGTTGAACTACCTCTAAGGATATTGAATTGCTTGATCTATAACTAGGCGGACTACCGCCAGGTTAGAGATCCTGTATTTTTGGTATCAAAACCATGGAACTTTCATGGAATATATAAATGGTTGTGTAAGTTTTTCGGCATAGATATACTCTTCGATCATGGATCTAGGAGACACGAGTACTAAAAGTACCCGATTGGAGGAGGTAGATATACCTCAAAATCTTGATTTGTTAAACAAATGGACTATTCCGAAGGTTGATATTAAAACCATTTATGATTACGGTTGGTTTGGTAAACTCTCAAATAAACAACTCATAAAAACTACTGAACAGTCTTTGGCGTTAAACTCCTTTGAACAGACTATTCGTTTATTGAATAAATGTGATATTGAAGTTTATAAACATCAATATAAGTTTTTACATATTGGTATGGTTAAAATCGCCTTTAAACCTTTAACTCTGAAAGGGTTACCTGAAACTTTTTAGCTGCTCTTCGAGATGCGAGAAACTTAAATTTCCGACAATCTTTGATGGGATCAATTGAATCCACTGTAGCTTATGGACCAGTTTATTTTAATACTCACCCTAATATTCAGTTATCTTTGACTGAATCAAATATTCTGGATGGTTTGACATTAAATATTTAAACGCATGGTTATAATTATGCACCTGGTTCTGAACTGATATGTCTTTCTTATCGCATTTATTATAAATTGCTTGCTACTTTAAATCCTAGATGTAAATTATATGATATATCTGATCAAACTATTTTGGTAGAAACCAATTTTGCTAGATCTAAGGTCACTACTAGAAGACCTATTAAATGGGAAGAAATTATTTTTCCAACCACTTGGACTCTTGAGTCGGTTATACCTTCCACTCAGATGACCGATGCGGTCACTAATTCCGATTATTCTCATATTACTCAGAATTCAGATGGTAAGATCTGTATGCAATTTGATGATAAAAGTATTCCTTATAATAGACATTCGTTTTCTGATAGAAGACTTGCGATTTAGCATATATCTCCTATTGAACCTATGTATGGTCCTGCTCGTAATCGCGCTGCATCATTACATACTCTTTCTTCGGTCATATCTAAAAATAAAGAAAAGATCAAGATTGATCCTCGATTAAATATTGTTCGAGTAAATGATAAAACCTCAGATATTTCTGATAAAGATTTTCCTTCTAATTCAGAAATGGATTTTAATCCAAATGATAGTTAATGACGAATGAACACCAAATTGATTTTAGCCCAGGTTCTCTGGCAAGGAAGTACATTCAAAATGAATTTGCAATGATAAATGGAATCATTTTAAAAATTGGTTCTTTGACACTTATAGTGATGACGATTTACATAATATTTCTCAAGAATTTTATGAGACTTGTGCGATTCATAATCATATCATTTTCTTCATACCTTGGTTTATAACCACTTATCTTCCTTTGTTCGTCAAGGTTCTTGAACGATATTATAAAGATGAATCAGGAAATATAATTCAAACTATTTATCCTCCTCAGGCACCTTTTATTTTGCCTAATAATACTGGCATTACTTTCACTGCTTTTCACAGATTTATTGAAAGTGATGTATCCGCTATGAGTACTAACGAGATTAATAATCTCATTTCTCAAAACAATTATTTGGGCCTTTATGTTAAAGTCCTTGGAGAACATATTAGTTCTATTGATAAAAAATTGGATGAATTAATTGTTTTAATTAATCAAATGAAAAGTGATTTATATCCCTCTTCTGACCAGGCTTCTGCTTCTAAATTACTTGAGGTATCTATTCAGAGACCTCCTGAGATTCAAGATTTTATCTTTAAACCTATGTATGATCTTGAAAATCTTTTTGATAAAAAATTCGCTGAATTAGGGGCTAAGCCCATTAGCTTATCTGAAGAATTTGCTAATGAAATTAAAAATACTTTTGATTTCAAAACTCAAGTTGAGTCAGAAGTTAATAAACTTCGTGGCTTTCCTAAGAGAAGTAAGGGAAATGCTTATGCTCAGCCACCCAGCATGCAAACTTATTACTAGCCCAGACCAACCCCTCAAGATGTGTTAATCGAGGAACGAGATTGGAATCAGACTAATACGTCTTATAGTGAAAGTGAGATTTATAAATGGAATCTAGATGGTCTGACTGATAGACAATTAACGATTCTAGTACATAGAATGCTCATGTACGTCACGATCTGCAAAAGTGTTAATAACACCGATAGAACCATTTGTAAAATGATTATTGCAGGTTTTACGGGTCAGCTAAGAGGATGGTGGGACAATTATATGACCACCGAAGCAAAATCAATTGTCATCAATGCTAAGGCTGCTATTGAAGGAATTGATAACCTTGGATTTGCTTTGGTAAAAAACAGAGAGGATGCTGTTTATACTTTGGTACTAACTATTCTCGAACATTTCAATGGGAGATTTACCAATCAATATGAAACTGTTCGTTCTTTAGTGAATGGTCTTCGATGTAGTCATTTAGGTGAGTTTAGGTGGTATAAAGACACCTATTTGAGCAGAGTAATGGAATTACCTGAAAACGCTCTAGAACATTGGAAAACTAAGTTCATAGATGGTCTCCCATCCTTGTTTGCAGAGAGAGTTAAGAAAACTCTTCGAACTCCACAGGGAAATATTCCTTATGTAAATTTGACTTATGGTAAATTAATAGGAGCTTGCACTCAAGAAGGTATTAACCTGTGCAACGAGTTAAAACTCGGAAGACAACTCAAGATGGATAAATTAAGAGAAAGATCTCATCTAGGAGACTTTTGTACTGAATTTGGATTACCTGGTACAGGAAAGAAAGTTCATACTAAAGAGTCTAAAGACTCTAGTCAAGATGATTATTATCGAAAGAAAAGAAAATCTAGACGTAGATCTAAAGAAGAGCTGAGAGAACGAAGATCTCATAGAGGATCCACTAGATTCCATAAAGATCGTTCAAAACGAGAACTTTCAAAAATCAAGTGTTATAAATGCGGGAAGTTTGGCCATATAGCGCCAAATTGCAGGCTTAATAAGCTGCAAGCCTTAGAATTGGAAAATGAAGTTTTTGATAAGATCTACAACTGTTTATATACTTCAGGATCTGAATCCGATTATGATTCTGAAACTGAATCAGAAGGAGAACTCCTATTACAGAAACTTCGAAACAACCTAGTAAGGTTTGCAAGTGCGACGGCAACGATTGCTCTTGCGAAGATAATGAATTCTGTTATAAGTTGCAATCTCAGTTTGAAGATTTGAATGTTCATACTATCACTTCTGATAATGTGATTGAACTTCTTGAAGAAGTTACTGACAGTAATTTGCGTGATAAGATTATTCACTTTGCCGTTAATAACAGTGCTAGCTCTTCAAAACCTATAGAAAAATCAAAAAATGAGTTTGACTATTCTGGTCCTTATTCTTTATCTGAAATTAATAATAGGTTGAATAACAGCCCTTCCGTTGTCGTCCGTGATTCATCTTTTGATGATTTAAAAGAAGAAATTGAAAATTTGAAAAACGAGTTTAATCTCTTAAACAAAATAAGATGATTTGTGATCACCGTATTACCCAAATAGAACATACTAATAGAAAGGGAAAAAATATAGATATAGATGATACTCCGGTTTTCACCTCTACAGTTACTTCTACAGTTAATACTCTTGATAAATTGGCTGATCCTAGAAAAGATTTGTTTCTAGGAATTATGCAGGTGGTCACGACACATAAATGGTATATTAATTGTACCATTCTGATTGATAATCAATTCTCTATCACTAATGTTGCTATGATTGACATCGGTGTTGATGTTAGTTGTATTCAAGAAGGTCTTGTACCTACTAAATATTTTGAGAAAACAACTCACATGGTGAGATCAGCATCTGGGCATGCTTTAGATATAAAGTATAAACTTCCTAATACTCGTATTTGTCAAAATAAAGTTTGCATACCTCATTTCTTTTTCTTAGTAAAAAATCAATTGCATCCTCCAATTATTCTTGGAACACCGTTTATAAATGCTATCTATCCCTTTACTAGTATAACTGCTAAAGGTTTTTCTGCTACTTATAAAGATCAGAATGTAAGTTATACTTTCATTACCGACCCTATTTCGCGTGATATAAATGCTTTGATTAACATGAAACAAAAGCATATTTCGTCTTTACAGCTTGAAATGTTTAGCATGAATATTTTTGATACTTTGAAATCCACCAAAGTACAGGAAAAAATTAAAATAATTTCTGAACAAATGATCGTAGACATATGTGCTGATCATCCCAGTGCTTTTTGGAATCGAAAAAAGCATATTGTAACTCTTCCATATGAAGAGAGTTTCTCTGAGGAT
>JAJOOS010005189.1:0-17297 GCA_029582725.1 Solanum chiquidenum | reverse complement strand
CTACTGTTTTTTTTTTTTTTTTTTTGCAAAAATAGCCCCATTGGCCCAACGATTGAATCAAAATTTTAATAATTATTTTTTTAACCGGGTGCACCGATCGATGGGCCTATGATCCAACCCCCATAATTCATGAACTAGATATCGGAATTCAAACAAGTCTATTTTTTATTGTAAATTTTTTATATATTTTATAAATATTCTGGATTGTTAATTTTTGCGACTTATAGTACTTTTTACATAGTTTCCACACACACAATATATATATATATATTTCATTTCAAAAAAATTAAAAAATTCATAGGCAAATTTTTAATCAAATTTAAATTATTTGACTCTCGAAAAACGAAATATGTCACATAAATTGAAATAAAGGGAATATAAGAATTTAGTTTTGACTCTCTGTAAAATAATTCGTGAATTGCGATATAAGTAATTCAAGAACTATTAATATAGGTACTGAAAATCATACATGTATTATTAAAATTTAAATTTTATAATAATACATCAAACTAGTCTATCCTATAAATTACATAATAGGACAAAGTACTCCCCTTTATTTATTTGAATACCCACCTACGACTTTGATTGTTATTATACCTGGTTTACTCCTGTTTGACTTCAATTACCATATGGAAATGGAGATCGTCCAACATTATGTTTCAGCACTGCCCCTGAATCAACATGATCCATGATCAGGAGTCAGGAGTAACATTACTTACGAAAAATTCTGCGTCATACTTTTATTTTTATTTGTTGATGTAGATGGATTGTTGGTTCATCTTCTTCTAGCAGCAGTTTCTCTTTGGGCATTAAAGTAGACAGCAGCAACAGGGGAACCCAATCCATTTTCTGCTGCAAATTTTCGAGTGTTGAAATGATCTCTTGTTACTGGTGATTTCACTGTTTGTCTTCCTCTATTTTGCTTATATAATGCGAACACGTATCGATGAATTCCGATCACTGGTTTTGGACTATCGTAGCTCATTATCTCTTTTCCTGTATAATTTGATGTCAGATCATTTGTTAAATAAAATGATAACGAAAGAGTCAAGTTAATTTGGTTACCAAAAGAAGCATCAGTTGAACCAGGAATATCTGTCACAATCCTGAAAAAGCAAAACCAAATTTAAAGTCCATGCAAACATGACTTGCCTTTGAGAGAAGTAGTGGAAACACTATAAAATTTGGCGTAAATTGTTAGTTTCATCTTCAAACTATTGATAGTTTTAAAAACACTTATTTACTTGACTAACTGAATTTAAATACACTTCTGTTCTTACAACATGAATGAAGTATACCCCTAAATTCACGTCAAGTTTAGGATATTTTTAACACTTCTCAATTTTTTATTAAGAGTTTCATGCTCCTACAAGAATTTGAGACCACTTGCTATGTCATGTGGCAGATCGAAGGTGTATCAGGAGTGTATTTAAGTTCAATTAGTCAAGCAAAAATGTATTTTTTAAGACTTTCAATAGTTTGGAGATGAAACTAATAATTCACGTCAAATTTGAGGGAGTTATCAATACTTCCGTCAGCGTTTCAATGCTGTTTTATCAACAACTAATAAAATTACCAGTGGAGGTGCTCCCTTAAGTAAGGATCACTAGGACCTGGAACATCTGGATCAGTCATGATCTTTTCCAAACAAAAGAAAGACAACAACACAGTAGTTAGAAATTTACAATTAAGAGAACTAATTAAAAAATAAATTAGATAATCAGAAAATGAGACAGAGTATGGCAATGACGAGAGGGAGTTGCTCGGATAATAAGCACCCCTCACTTCCAACCCGAAGGTTGCAAGTTCGAGTCACCAAGGAAGCAAAAGGGGTGGGAGCTCCTAGGGAGGGTAAAAAAAAAAAGAAAAAAAAACAGTATGGCAATACGAATCAATAAGAAATTTACGTTATAAAATATACTATATTCTTTTTCATACATTCCTTATTGAATCTTCTCACTGAAAAAACGCATGATGAGAAACAGATTTCCGCTGAAATACTGAAAAGTAGCTTCCTAATATTTTCATGTAAAAACACTACTATTTTTTCTTTTCTCACAAATTCGATCAAAATATCTGTTAGAAATTGTACTGAATATATTCCAATGAGAATTTTCATTGGGAAAATAGTACTAGTGGATATTAAATTTAAGAAAGTAAGGAAATTTTTCAAAACTTACTTGAAAAAAAGTAAGACAGACAAATTGAAATTGAGAAAATACATACGAGTGTATAAGCAGATCTCATGTCTTCTCCACCAATCTCCACACGAGGCTTAGAAGCAATGATAGGAGGCATGAGTTCATGACCATTAAAAACTTGTTTACTTCCATTATATATCACATTCATTTTCACACTTGGATTGAAACTATCAACTACTTCTCCAATCACTCTTGCAACAATAAGTGGTTCAATATCTCTACAAGACATATTGATCCTTCCTTTTTTTTTGGTCACTTAACTAATTATTGTGTGGTTTATTAGTATAAGCTATGCAATAGAGCGAAATATGGTAGTTTGGTTTGAAGAATGTTACTTGCAAGGAGGACTTTATATAGGACATTAATTTGAGGTGGGGTGGCTACAAGGAAGCATGTTCATCTAAACTTAGTATTATTTTTTTATGTGGAATATAAATGATTAAATAAATTGATAATCTTTGAAATTTGTCAATGAATATCTTTTAGACATTTGAACTACGGTATGGAGTATCTAAACACATGTTTAGGGATGACAATGGGGCGGTGCGGGGCGGGGGTGGGGCGAGTTGAGTTTAACCCGTAAAATTTTTAACCCGCCCTGCATATTAACCTTTTTCATTTTCACCCCGCCCCGCATAGATTCGCTCCGCATGAACCCGCCCCACATAATTTTTATAATATTTTCTTTTTCTAGTTAAGTTTGATACTAAAATTAAAATTCATACAAATAAATTATTTTTTCATTAAGTTGTATTAATTCAATAGGAAAAAATTATTTTTAAGAGGTCAATTAGGAAACATGTAAGAAATTGTATTATTTTTTTATTGAACTATTTTCATTTACTATTTTGATCATTTTAGTAGCTTTAAAGAAATTAATTTAAATTAATTTAAATTAACTTTGAACCCACATAAAATCACATATACTCGCAACCTACCCCACCCGCATTATTTTTTTTTAAAAAAACCGCTTCAACCCAGCATAGCCTTAAACCCACTCCGCCCCGCCTCATTGTCATCCTACACATGTTAATTTGTTCATATTAGACACTTTCAATTCAAATTGTATAAAAATCATTTGTACGTACTTATTAATTGGTTAAGTTAACTACATAAAATATGTCACCTCCTTTACATTATACACATTAACCTTAACTGAAACGGACCTGATTTATTACTCCTTATATATATATATATATATATATGTACACGCGTTTAAAGATTGGTGGGGGGGACAATTAAAAGTGTCACAAATCGAAAGGTTGTTTACATGTGGAAAAATTCGAATGTTCTCTAATAACAAATAAATTTCCAATATTGGCAAATTCATGGCGGAAAGAGAAACCACTAGAGACGGTAGAGAGTGGGGATAACTTTATTTATTTTCTATTGGTTTGATAACTGACGGAAGTATTGATAACACCCTTAAAGTTGATAAGTATCTAACTATTGAGAGAGAGAGAATCGATTAACATGAAAGCTTGAATTGAGGATGATTTAATTATGCAGATAATACTTTTAAAAAATATGCATATCTGATGATATCTTCAATAATACATGGTATAAAATATTAAAAATGGTAATATATGAAATTATTTAAGAGTAAAGATAAGGTTAGTATATATGATAGTGATGTATGTCTAAAGTAGTTTATCCTTGATGTAGTATGTGTGAACCCAAGTGAACCATAATTTCTCCTTTTGTTGGTTCAAAGCTTATAACAACTTGTAAACTTAAGTTTTCAACAAATTAGCTTTGAGGCCAGAAGCATTAGAGAAAAAGGTAAAACTTGTCCCTAAGTAGTTGAATAGCTACTTAGAGAACCATAATACCTCTAGTTTGAATATGTGTTTCCTAGTTTCTATCATCTGGGTGGTAATTGAATTTTAGCTTCTTCTTCAAAGTGTCGAAACATCTATTCATATATTCCATAAGTAACAAAAAAATATTGGCTTGAAGTCCCTAAAAGTCTCAAGGTGAGAAGTTTTAGGGATTGGGATTTTTTTTTAAATGTTTGTATGAAATTCAGTAATTTGACATACATGTGTTATACTCTTATACTTTTCTGTTTCAACTTAAGTGACACTATTTTTTAGTCTTTCCTAAGAAGAATAACATCTTTCTATAATTAGAAACAATTCAACTTTAAAAGTTTTCTTCTATACTTAATAAAATAATTTATAGTCACACAAATATTTAAGGTTAGTTTTAGACCATAAATTTCAAAAGTCTTCCCTTTGTCTTAAACATCCTGTGAAGTCAAATAATATCACATGAATTAAAACATATAGAGTATTATTTATGAGTTATGACCTTAATGCCATCATACAACTTCTTATTCCTTTAGTCCATTTTTTAAAACACATTTTAACGACTCTTGGGTGGGTCAGGGGCTCAACAACACCCACAATTCCTATAGTCCATTGGCTTATTAGAATGAGGAATACTACTTTTTGAATTTGAAAACAATATTTTAGACAAAAGGGAACTCAACTTTTGAGTTTTGAGGTTCTTGTGTTGTGTAGAAATGAGAAATGGAAAATTAATCTTATCATGGAGGAGAAAGTACAATTTTTATGCAAATTCTTGGCCCATTAATGGGGTATTGTTGTAAAATTGTGGATGCCATGTGGAGTTAGCATGGTAGAAATGTTTCACTAATGCCAAAGTGTGGTTAACTTGGCAAGCCACACTTTGCCACATGCCCTTGGCCTATAAATAGGTATCAAATTTATATAAAAAAACACACAGCTATTTCACTCTCTCTTTGTTTATGTTCAAATACTCTCTCTATTGTTCTTCCTTTTTACTTTAGTTTTGTTAAGTCAAATATTTTATAACACGTTATCAGCACAAAGTCTCTTATAAGGTATGTTTCGGTGATATAACTATTTTTATTTTCATATTCTAAGCACAAGTATACATTAGAATATTTTCAGTTTATATGTTCTCTAAATAATATAAGATGGTAGTAAATTTTATTAATTAATGAAAATAAAATTTCTTATTAAAGATTACTACGTATGATATTCTTAACTTTCAATGGTTAAAAGTTTATTATTTTAATCTAATTTGACTATTTTTATGATAGTTTTTCATCATGTCAAATTGTCAAAATTGGAGTTCGTGACACTTGATATTTCTGGCAAAAATTACTTATCATGGATACTCGATGCTGAAATTCAGCTAGACGCTAAAGGTCTTGATACCATCATTACTGAATGTAATGCAGCATCTCGTCAGGACAAAGTGAAGGCTATAATTTTTTTTCGTCATCATTTGGATGAAGGATTAAAGGCTGAATATTTGACAGTGAAAGATCCACTGCTAAATGGTGTCCATCTTTAGATTCCTCTTTCGATAAGAGGACACTTTTATGTGAAACAATAGCTAAGAAGGTATTTCCAAGAGAATTGTGTCCTGAATACGAAGGGATACACCAGTGAAAGCAAACCAGAAAGGAGTTGCACTTGTGAGTGGTTTTCGAAGAATTTGCTTACGTTGTTCATGGAAGAAAGGGATTTTAATCCTGAAGATATAATGGAAGCAGCAATTTCTGGTGAAGAATATCAAAAGCTAGTTGTGATTGATTGATCAATGAAAAAGTTATGGAAAATTGTTAAGCTTTTCTATTTAGAGTTAAAAAAAAAGTAACACTGTGATTAAACTTTTTGTATTTCCTCCCGTTTCATTGTCAAATATATGGCCTACTTGTTACTCCCGTTCACTTTTAATTGTCATGATTTTATTTTTTTTAATTTAAACTATAAAAACTTTGACTAACATTTTACGATATATTTTTTCATCATATTGATATGCAAGAAATTGCAATTTATAGTACTTTTCGTATAGTTTTTAAATGTCTAAATTTTTTGTTTAAAATATTGAATTAATATAATATAATTTAACTTTAAAAATTAGTCAAATTGACTTTCAAAAAACGTAACATGTCGAATAAAAGTATACGAAATAAGGTTACTCAGTCCGATAAGATTTGTGGATGATTTAACAAATCTTTGTTGACTTATACGTTCTTTGACTCAAATGGTTTCATTTAGAGTTTAATGATCATCAAAGACAGGTATTTTTTCTATGTAAAAACATTACTCTGCCATAATTCGTAATTTACTGTGATACTTTTCATTTTTGCGAAAGTCAAACAGTTTAAGTTTGATCGAAAATTTGCTCATGAAATCTTCAATTCTTTTGAAATGAAATTTATATATTTGTAAACTACGTAAAAAGTATTATAAGTCACAATATTTGATTATTCAAAGATCTATGGAAAATTTACAGTAAAAGATAAATTTATTTGAATCTCAAAATCTAAAAACTGCCACATAAAATGAAACGGAGGACGGAGTACTTTGAATGGGTTAATTAGGACGTGCTGACCGGCGGCAGCGGGCGATTTGAATCGCTAATAAAACCGACCAATGTCAATTATTTTAAAGAGAAAATTATACAAAATGTTCATTGTGTTGAATTTTTCATACAAAAAATAGCAAACCTTTTTTTTTTTTGACTAAACCAAACATAACAGCTAGGCTATTTGGTTTGCAAAAAAAGTGGCAGGCTATGTTAGTTTGGCCATTTGAACATTTTCTTTTGATTTTTTCAAAAAAAAATAAATTGTTTATTTGAAAAATTACACAACAAAACAAACATGTCATATGTATTTATGATAAACTACTTTAGTTTGAAATAATTTTAATTTGTTGCTGTAGGTAGCATTTTATAACAATTTTTTTATCTTATCTCTTCCTCTCTCTCCCTCTCACCCCTCTCTCTCTACTACAACCCAAAAAAACATTCATATAATATGACAATTGTATTTTGTATTATGTATCAAATATATTGTATTTCATATAAACTATATTTATATTATGTATCAATTGTATATGTATTCTGTATCAATTGTATTATGACAATTTATATTCTGTCAATTGTATTTGTCAATACAAACTGTATTCGTCGATACAAATTATATTTGTTAATATAATTGATACAATTATATTCGCTAGTATAATTGATACAATTATATTTGCTAATATAACTGATACAATTATATTCGATATATGATACAAATTATTTGTATTTGTGATAAGACTTGATACAACGAATACAATATGCATTCATCCTCTCTATCAAATGTATTATTTATCAATTATATTCAATCAAATATAAGTGCGATTTGTATTTTATATCATGTTGTATTTTGTATCAACTGTACTTGTATTCTTTATCAATTGTAGTCGTGATACAACGAATACAACATGTACTCGTCCTCTCTCCTCCCTCTCTCAATCTCGCACACCACTTGATCTCGCTCGTCTCTCTCCTCCAAATATATAGCTAAATACAATAGATTTTGATACAAATTAGTTGTATCAATTGTATTAGTGATACAACCTAAAACAACGAATACAACATGTATTCAACCTTTCTTTCCTCTCTCTCATATCTCGCTCACATCTCTCCTACCTCAAACATGTAGCTATAATTCGTAATTAAGCAACATATAGCTATAGATCTCTAATTAAGCCCAAACTATAGTCATTTTTTAAAGTTTCCTCTTTTTTTTTTGTGTTGTGCTATTAAAAACAACTTTTATTTATTTATATTTTTGTGTCGCTCTTTTTTAAAAGAAAAACTTTTTTTTCTAATTGTTTCACTTTTTTTTAAAAAAAAATGAATATTTATATCTTTGTTTTATTCTTCTATTTATTAAGGTGGAATGAATGATAGCCATATAAATATTGATAATGATATATTACATAATTGTTTATATAATATCGATACATGATTATACACTATTTATACAATGTTGATATATTACATATCTGCTTATATAATATTAATATATTACATGATATACACTATATAACTATTTGTACATCATATGTACATGTTTATATACTATTTATACTATACGGATGCATTACATACACACTACATAACTACTTATAAAATATTGATACATAACATATACACGACATAACTATTTATGCATCATATATAGATATATAGATATATATTTGTCTTTACACCATTTATACAATATTGATAAATGAAAAAATTGCATGAAAATATTTTTTTAATAAAAAGGAAAAGAGTGTTTAAAAATAATTCAAAAGTTGCAGCTAAAAAAAAAACAAAATAAGCTTCTTCTTTTAAAAAAAAGAAAAATTAAAATCGAAAAACAAATGAGACTGATGGCCTTGGGCTGAGCTCTGTTGAGCCCATGACCCTTTTGGGCATTTTTTTTTTCTTTTGGCAAAATTGTATAAAATAGTAAATTATTAATTCAAATTAATGTTTGGGAAAAGGGTCTGAAATATATTCGAACGTTGTCTTTTACCCCCTAACACTATTTAATAGTGTATTTTAAAGGTATATATGTGTCCACGTGGACATCATAAATATTTCATAATTATAAATAGTAACGTGTCCACGTGTGCACATATATGCCTTTCAAATACACTATTAAATAGTACAGGGGGTAAAAGGTCCTCCATAAAGTTTGGTATCGTAACAACAATTTTGGCCAAAGTTGGAGTATTTTTCATACCATTTTCCCTAAATGTTATAAGTACAGTTTCATTTAATTCTAATTTGTAGCAAACACTTACCATTCGTCTCTCCCCAGAAATCTCGCTCGCCACTCTCTCTCGTCTCTCTCACTTTTATACAAATATAAATGTATAAATTGCGCTTGTGTTTGTATAATGCGAGAGAAAACTGTATATGCAAATACAAATACATTTATTTCATCCTATACACTTATAATTATACAAATACAAATCTTCCCCTACCAGTTTTCTTTTGCCTTTCTCTCTTTCTCGCTTTATACAAAAACAAATTATACAAATTACAATATATAATTTGTGTTGTATAAAGCGACAAATTTTATGCAGATATACAAACACAATCATTGATACATATACATAGTAGTTGCTTTATACAATTATCTAACCGATATACATATACAATCGCTGCGCTTTTATACAAACGAATGCCTGCCTGCAATTTATACAAATCTGATGCTCCATAGCAAACATAAAATTTGCTATGGATCGCAATTATATAGACTATAACTATAACATACAAATATGATTTTTAAGTTTGCTAAACCTTAAATTTACTCTCTCTTTTTAAAAAAAAATAGAAAATTGACTATTTTTTTTTGGTAAGCTTTTTATTTGTCTGTAAAAAAATGAAATTTACAAATCTCTCATCGGGAAAAGGCATAAATTACCCCCTAAATTTGTCCTGAAAAGTCAGTTACACGTTTTAACTATTATGACGACCTATTAAACACCTTTACTATTTAAAAATGAATTTAATACCACCCTGAGACGTGTAACACCACTCTCACAACATGTAGTGTATTACACTCGCTGCCATATAAGCACTACGTCAACGCCACATCAAATTTTATAATTTCTTAAATTCTTTTTATTTTATTTTTTTATTAATTAACTTTCTTTTTGTTAACTCTATTTTACACTAATTAATTTTTAATTAATTATTAAAATTCTCTAATAATTATATCTTCTTTATCACTAAATTCCACCCACTTTATCTCTAATCTCATTGGAAAAATCATTCATTTGAATTTTACCGGAATTTTCTTTGTCTTCTCCGACGAAGAACAACAACCCAATCACCACCATAAGTCCACCTCCACAACGCCATTCGCTCTTCTTTTCCGACGAACATCAGCCACCAAACAACCCCTAAACCACCACAAAATAGCTACTCAAAATCCAAATTAATCACCGACAAACACCAAACTAGACCCCCTTACCTTATCCCTGTGCGATTTATTCTTTTGATTTATTTTGCAGGTGTGTCAGCGAGCTCAAAGCTTCAGCCATGGCTCTGATGAAGTTCCAAAGAGCTCCACACTTTCATATCTAAACAACCAATAAATAATCTCAACAACCAACAAATAATCACAACCAACAACATCACTACTACACTCACATTGTGAATCTTTGAGGTTGTGATGAAAAATAAAAAGTTGTGATGAAAAATAAAGAATGAAGAAGAAGAGGGTAATGGGTGGGGAAGGAAGATTTTGATTTTTTTAATTCTTTTTTAAAGGGTAATGGGAGGGGAAGAAAAATTTTGATTATTTTTTTTAACTTTAATTTTTTCTGACGCACTAGTTTTTTCTTTATTTTTTATTTTTTTGCCACATCAGTTTTAGGAAGTAAATAAATTCACTTTTAAGTAGTAAATGTGTTTAATAGGTCGTCATGATAGTTTAAGCGTGTAACTGACTTTTTGGGACAAGTTCAAGGGAGAATCTATGCATTTTCCCATCTCTCACCTATATTTGATTGAATACAATTGATACATAATACATTTGACAGAGATGATGAATGCACATTATATTCATTGTATCAAATTTTATCTCAAATACAGTTGATATGGAATACAGATACATTTGATACATCATACAAAAATACAATTGTCATATTATGTGGAATATTTTTAGGCTGCAGTTATTGGGATGGAGAGAGAGAGAGTCGGGGGGGGGGGGAGGAGAGAGGGAGAGAGAAATCTTACGTATAGCTACAAATTATAATTATTTCAAATTGTAATGGTTTGTTGTAAATATATATGACATGTTTGTCCTGTTGTGTAATTTTTCCTATTTTAAATCATTAATAAAACTGATCAATATCAGTCTACACCAAAACAAAATATTATCCTATATTTTAATGATTGTGTAGTTCGTTTTTCATTTTTCGGAATTTGACGCTAAAATAATCAATCGATCCGGTCGATTTTAAATTTTAAAAATAAATAAAAAAGTTACATTAAATTGATAGAGTGGATCGGTTCAAAAGTCGTTCGATTTTATTTAGTCTATTTTAAGCGTACGTTTTTTTTTTACTAATATCATATATGGTCAAAATAAATAGATAAATAAGTAAATAAATAAATAAATCGATAGAGTGGATCGGTTCAAAAGTCGTTCGATTTAGTTAGTCTATTTTAAGCGTACGTTTTTTTTTACTAATATCATAAATGGTCAAAATAAATAGATAAATAAGTAAATAAATAAATAAAAGATACACTTCTTATGTTATTCAGTACAAACGAGGTAATTAGTAGAGTTGTCAAAAAGGGTCGGCCCAAGCCTCGAGGGTCAACGAATTTGAAGGGCTAGGGCGGGCCGGCCCTTCATTTGGAAGGGCTTGAAAATTCTCAACCCAGCCCAACCCTAGAATGGGCGAGGGCTGGGGCGGGCTAGCCCTTTTTTTCATTTTTTTCTTTTCAAACTTATAATTCTATAATATCAAGAAAATGAGAAGATTTTCAAATCAAATATGGAAAACAATGGTGTTGTTTCAATAACACTAGCAAAAAATCTAGTGTAATTAGCATGTATCTCGCATACTAGATACGCGAGCGAGATAAGAGAGTGACAAACAAGATGTGAGTGAAGTGAGGGCTCGAGATTTGTCTATGTATCCTAGATACATGCAAATCTACTTGGATAGAGTGTATCTAGAATAAATTAACTAATTTTGAGTCCATATATTTCGAGATACATGTATCTAGACGTACCAAAATCTGGTAAGATTCATAATAATACAACATAGTGTGTATTTAAATAATTAGATTACATACTAATGAGATTATTGTAAGTTACCCTTAAATAAAAATATTTGGCCCATGGACTGACCCTGGCCCGGACCCAATCAAGCCTCAAGGGCCAATGACTTATATGGACCGGGCTTATAAGCCCCAGTTTTAAATGGACTTGAAAAAATCTATCCCAACCCTACCCAAATAATGGATTGAGTTGGACTGGCCCCATGAGCTATGCCCGTTTTGACGGCTCTAGTAATAAGTAAGAGATATTATTAATTATTTTTATTTAATTAAATAAGCAAAAGACATTTTTGTCACGTAAGTTCTCTTATATTAATTTGTACGTAGTGTCATGGCCATGGCCAAAAACTATTACGAAGAGTGTGTAAGCTTTGGGTGATTTTTTAAAAATATATAGGTGCACCAAAAAAGAATTAAAATTATGCTACACAACATTACTAGATATTTTTTTATACAAACAGATGAACCGAAAATTTTAAAAACAAGTTACTCAATATTTATCTTTAATTGTCATGGAAACAGTAATAACGAGACATGAAGAATGAAGGTAGAACTACAGGAGGATTTTTATTAATTTTAATTTTAAAGTTTTAATGAAAAGAAAAATAAAGTCAAAAGATGTATTGGCTGGAATTTAATTAAGGTAATGATACTTTATTTTTATTATAAGAGGAAAATATGGTTGGGTCTTACAATTGTGTTGATGTGTAGACCCGTCATCAACACGATTTACAATTGGACGGCAGGGTATCAATGTTCCAAAAATATGACATAGGGTATTTACATATCATTTACGATAGTTCAGGGGTATATTTGTCATTTTTCCCTTATTAATATATGGATATTGACAATGTAACATGTACTCTCTATGTCCCTAATTACTTATTCAATACTTATTCCTTTTTACTTGTTCATTTTAACAAATCAATAAAGATAAAAAATTTTTTACCTATTATACCATCAATTAATTAATTTTGAAAAAGGTAGAACTTTTTGAAAATCTTAATTTTTAATTCATCAACTTTATAATTAATAAGGACAAAATGATAAAACTCATTATATCAATTATTATTTTCTTGTATCAATTTAAAAATAGACAAATAATTAAATACAGATAAAATATTATTAATACTTATATTATTTTCAAGTTTCAACCAATACATTAATGATTAAACTAGAAAAACCCTTTGGAAAGGGTAACATGAAAGAGTAATAAATAGATACGACAAACAAATAGATAGCGCGCCGCAGGTGCAACCTAATTGACAGAGAGTATGCACCGACTATGACACTAGTCTTTTTGTTATTAAATATTGTGACATCGCTTACAAAAAATTCTGTGTTCGAAATGATCCCTCGTTATTGGTGGTTTCATTGTTTGTCTTCCTCTGTTTTGCTTATAAGATACAAACACGTATTAGTGAATCATGATCATTGGCTTTGTTAGATACAGTATCTAAAGCTATACATGTGTTTACGGTCTTTATCATATTGAAATGCTAAAATATGTTTTTACATGATAATTACTATCTATTCGAATTGTTGAATAATTATTTTTTAGAGCACAGTCACAATCAAAAGTGAGAGAATTGCACATGAAAGATTTGTTAATAACTAATGTAAGTAGTATGCATATTGTTTATAGAGTTTAAAATTATTTGATCGACAAGTACTATTAGGAATACCTTTGATCATGGGCAGTAGCGTAGCCATATATAGCTCAGGATGGACAGTGAAACACCATTCGTTGAAAAAAACATTATGTATATAGAAAATCGTACGAAATGTATAAGTTAATTTTTTTCATACATGTATATTAAATTTTGATCATCCTTAATAATAATTCTGACTTCGCCACTGATCATCAGATTATAAACTGATTGTATGTAATGAATAAAAGCATCAGAGAAGTGAATCTAGTTTGAATTGGTACTCTAGTAACATCCGCACCTTCTTATAATTGTTCTTTTCACCTCTTGTGGTTAGCATTCAAATGTCTAATCAATTGATTCGTCCCCCGATCTTATGTTGATACTTATTCAGACAGATATTGCATTAAATTATAGTAATTTAATTGATTCTTTCTATTAAGTAAAATAATTTCACACATTATTAGTTGTTGTTTTTTAGATCGTAAAGGAAGATTATTTCATCCATTATGAAAATTAAATTAATAAAATTATAAATACAAAAGTAATATAATTAGATATTTAAGAATTAATGTACTAAATAAAAGTAAATTAATATATCAAATTTTGGAGATAAAATAATAATTAAATATTCGTAAATTGATTAATTGAACTCTTGAAAATTGAAAACTTCACTTGACGTTGTTAATTGCAAAAATAATAAGAGATTGCTAGAAAATTAAGACTTAAAGAGAGAAATTAAGAGAAAATAAGGAGATTGTTGTAAAACATAATTTTAAACTTGGGGGTTATTTTATTTTTTTTAGGAGTTTGAGGTATTTTGAGTCTAATATATCAGTTTTTATCCCCTAGCTATACTGTTTTTTTCGCAAAATAACCCCATTGACCCAACGATTGAATCAAAATTTTAATAATTACTTTTTTTTTTTGAAAAATTGTATAAAATAGCAAACTATTAATTCAAAATAAATGTTATAACAATCGTTTCATTTAATTCTAATTTGTATCAAACACTTTGTCATTCGCCTCTCTCCCCAAAAATCTCGCTCGCCACTATCCCTCACATCTCTTACTTTATACAAACACAAATGTATAAATTGTATTTATATTTGTATAAAGCGAGAGAAAACTATATTTACAAATACAAATGTATAAATTGTGTTTGTATTTGTATAAATCGAGAGAAAACTATATATACAAATACATAATACATATATCTTCGTCCTATACACTTACAATTATACAATACAAATCTTCTCTGCCCAGTTCTCTTTTGTCTTTCTCTCTTTCTCGCTTTATACAAACACAAATCATACAAAATACAATGTATAATTTGTATTGTAGAAAGCGAGAGAGAGAGATATTTGATATACAATTGTTTTAATTTTATTCAATAGTATACAAATTCAAATTTTATGGAGATATTCAAACACAATCATTGATACATATACAGACGCTGTGTTTTTTTATACAAATGAGATGCTTGCCTGCGATTTATACAAATGAGATGCTCCATAGCAAACATCGCACAAATAGCAAAAATATAGCTATAGAGCGCTAATATGATTTTTATGTATGCTAAACCTAAAATTTACTCCCTTTTTTAACTGGGTGCATGCACCGATTGATGGGCTGACGATCCAACCCCCACCCAATTCATGAACTGGATATCGAGATTCAAACAAGTCTATCTTTGATCGTAAATTTTTCATATATTTTTTAAACATTTTGGATTGTCAATTATTGTGACTTATAATACTTTAATTTACGTAGTTTTTATATATATAAATTTTATTTCAAAAAAAAATAAAGATTTCATGTGCAAATTTCTAATCAAATTTAAACTGTTTGATTCTCGAAAAATAAAATATATCACATAAATTAGGACAAAGGGAGTATAAGAATTTAGACTATTTAGTTTTGGGAAAGTGCTAAATGTCCAGAAAATTTAGCCAAAATTTGGCTAGAAAATTAAAAAAACTGTAATATTTTTATTTTATTTTAAAATAAACTGATCTTTTTTTCATTTTTTAATTAAAAGGTATTAAAATTAAAAGGATTAAAATATTTAAAAAGGTAAAATAACATAGATAAAATATCATTTTGACCAAATTCGGGCCAAATTTTTTTCCCCTTAGTTTTGACTCTGTAAAATAATTCGTGAATTGCGGTACAAGTAATTCATGAACTATTAATATAGGTACTGAAAATCAGACATGTATTATTTAAATTTAATTAATAATACATCAAAATAAGCTATCCTCTACATTATATAATAGGACAAAAGGAGAGTAAAAATTAAAGACGAAGTAGATAAGATACGACAAACAAATAGACAACGCACCGCAAGTGCAACATGATCCATGATCAAGAGGAGTCAGGACACTTTTAATAACGTAACATTATTTACGAAAAATTCTGCGTATATTATTATATATGATTTTATTTTTATTTATTGATGTTGATGGATTGTTGGTTCATCTTCTTCTAGCAGCAGTTTCTCTTTGGGCATTAAAGTAGACAGCAGCAACAGGGGAACCCAATCCATTTTCTGCTGCAAATTTTCGAGTGTTGAAATGATCTCTTGTTGCTGGTGGTTTCACTGTTTGTCTTCCTCTATTTTGCGTATATAATACAAACACGTATCGATGAATTCCGATCACTGGTTTTGGACTATCGTAGCTCATTATCTCGTTTCCTATATAAATTTGATGTATTACTACGTGTATTTTTAAAGATATAATTAAGTAAATAAAATAATAACGAAAGAGTCAAGTTAATTTGCTTACCAAAAGAAGCATCAGTTGAACCAGGAATATCTGTCACAATCCTGAAAAGCAATACCAAATTTAAAGGCCATGCAAATTGTACATTAATTACTAGATGATTTCATCATGTTATTTCTTTTACCAAAAATTATAATTTATAATATATTTTTTTATAGTTTTTGAATATTTAAATTTTTAGCTTAAAATATCAAATTAATAAAATATAATGTAACTTTAAAAATCAGTCAAATTAACTTCTGAAAAAAATGTAACATGACAATTGAAAAGGATCAGAGTGAAAATTATTTACCAATGGAGGTGTTCCCTTAAGTAAGGATCACTAGGACCTGGAACATCTGGATCAGTCATGATCTTGTTCAAACAAAAACAAAAAAGACAACAACATAGTAGTTAGAAATTTACAATTAAGAGAATTTTAAAAAAAATAGATAATCTGAAAATGAGACAAAGTATGGTAATGCGAATCAATGAGAAATTTATGTTATAAAATATGAGATATATATTTTTTATATATATTTCTTATTGACTCAACTCATTGAAACACGCCTGATAAAAATAGATTTTCGCTGAAATATATTAC
Organism: Solanum chiquidenum; assembly: GCA_029582725.1. Lineage (NCBI taxonomy): Eukaryota > Viridiplantae > Streptophyta > Magnoliopsida > Solanales > Solanaceae > Solanum > Solanum chiquidenum. The sequence continues at coordinate 445 of JAJOOS010005189.1, read as the reverse complement.
TGAAAAACTTCCTAATATTTTTGTGTGAAAATACTATTATTTTTTTCTTTTCTCACAAATTCTATCAAAATATCTGTTGGAATTGTCACTGAATAATTTCAATGAAATTCAATTGGGAAAATAGTACTAGTGGATATTAAATTTAAGAAAGTAAGGAAATTTTTCAAAATTTACTAAAAAAAAAAGTAAGATAAACAAATTGAAACTGAAAAAATACATACGAGTGTGTAAGCAAATCTCATGTCTTCTCCACCAATCTCCACACGAGGCTTAGAAGCAATGATAGGAGGCATGAGTTCATGACCATTAAACACTTCTTTGCTTCCATTATATATCACATTCATTTTCACACTTGGATTGAAACTATCAACTACTTCTCCAATCACTCTTGCAACAATAAGTGGTTCAATATCTCTACAAGACATATTGATCCTTCCTTTTTTTT
>JAJOOS010005188.1:0-31593 GCA_029582725.1 Solanum chiquidenum | reverse complement strand
TTGATCTCATAGGATTCACAATTGAACTCAAAGGCTTTCTTGAAACTCCACTCTTAACTCTCTCTTGAATGTGAATTATGAATTCAAGAGTTATGCTTCATGATATGAAGGATCTCGTGATGACAAAGTAGACTCATGAATAGATTCTCCTCACTCTTATACTCACTTGCTCGAGTCTTGAAACAAGTTACTAGAAATTGTAGAAGACTCCTCAAAAAGACTCAAAGGAATTTTCTTAGATTGTTCGAAAGAATCTCAAAACTTAACTCTTAACTCTACCTTGATTTTGGATTATGAATTCAAGGTTATGATTCGTGTTCATGGATGATTTCTAGGTGTTTAGGAGTCATGTCGTGTTCATAGATGAAAAATTGGTGAAAAACGTCGATTCGGGCGCATCCCTGGCGCGGCGCGCCAGGCCCCAATTTACTGGGGCTCATTTCTGGCGCACTGCTGGCGCGTCGCCCCAGCCTTCTTGGCGTAACGGGGGCGCGCCGCGTCAAATTTCCCCAGGCAAAAACTTACAAAATTTTCCTTTCGTTTTCTGACCTTAAATCGCTTTTAATCGATTTCTTTTCTCAAGTTTTCCTTAGATTCAATTACTCAACCTAAGTACACACTAATCCACTCAAAACAATCACTTTAATCTCAAGAAATCATCAAAACCCCAACAAAACAAGATTTTGAATGAACTTCAAGAACACCTATCAAGAACTTAAATCCTTCAACTTTTTGAGAATGAAACTGCGCTGAAAGTAATATGTTTGGCGTGTGGGTGAACAAACCCAACATTATGGAAGCTTACATACCTCTTAGGGATCAAATCCATGGCGACAATTCGCAACAACTCTCAAGAATTTCGACGAACGCTTCTATCCTTTCTCTTTTCTCCTCTTCTCTCTTCTTCTTTTCTCTTCTTGAACTCTCAACTAAAATCCTAGGTGTAAACTAGGATTATAAAACTGAACCTAATAGGATTAGACCCTTAAAACCTTACTAAAAATGAATTAAATATGATTTGATAAAGAAAAGACCAAACTACCCCTTACTATTTCCAGCTAACTTTCCTTAACTGGACAACCTATCTTCAAAAGGCCATATCTCACTCATCCGACCTCGAAACTGAGCAAACTCGGTGGCGTTGGAAATATAATTCAAAGGTCTTTCCTACGGTAACTGGTAGAACACATAAATCATCTTGAGCTAGGAGGTTTGAAGTCGACCCAAAACTCATACTTAGGCATAACTTGCAAAATTTCAGATTTTGCTATTTCCAATTTAATTCTTTTGGGAACTCAAGGTGCTACACCTAGTGACCTTAACACTTAAGAAATTTTTAATTCCTTGGAAAAATCTCACTCACTACGAAGAATGGTTCGAGTCTTAGTTCTAAAATTTTTTGGGGTGTTACATTCCCCTTTTTTACCTAGAGTATTTTTTTTTAGGTTTAAAAATGCAATTATTAGTGGTTTCCATTATTATGATTTTGTTTTTTGAGGTTTTGCCATACCGACCTAATATTCTATCTGTGTCAAATTATCTATCGTAATTTTTAATTAATATTTTCTTGAAAAGCATATAATAGAAATACGACAGATTATTTAAGACGAAAGGAGTAATAAAATAAGCACTAAATTTCCTAGCCAATAACCCCACTCCATTGGCTAATTTTCGAAATTTATCACATGTCACCTGCGTGACCGAACATTTAAGGCCAGCAAAGTTAAAACCTAGCTAGCTAGCGTCCCAGATCCATGCCCCTTTTGCCTTTCGTTTTGCTGAACTATTGACTCTAATAGCGATTTATGGGCTAAGCTAGTCCAAAGATATACTATCTATTTTGGAAAATTGTATGATTTATTGTAAAATATCTAATACCATTAAAAATATCATTTCACTCAGAATATAACTTCCTAATTTTTTCAGACTATCACATAACCCCCTTGATTTTGAAAGTTGGTTGTTGACCGACGGAATGGGAGAAAGGAGAAAGTTTTTAAGCTCGCTGAAATAATCTTTCAACCTTCTTCTCTCATATCTTTTCTGCTTTTTTATCCCATGAACCAAAAAATATATGATAGTCTTCAAATACTTTTTTTCTTCCAACAATACATCTTTGGACATTCAAAGAATCTTCTATAAATAGTGGAAATATCTATACAAAAACCATTTTTTGTACTTTCTCTAGTACGTGGAGAATAAAAACATTACTACTATAGATGTTCAAGATATGTATGAATATATCTTTAGTCTTTTAGTATTTTTTATATCCTCAATTATTGCCAACTTTAAGATAGGTTCACTGGTTCGATAGAACTCAACTCAGTAACTTTAACTTAAATCTTATATTTATGTTACTTTTTAAATTTAATATGCATAAACAATATAGTAAAATGTAGTATAGAAAAAAAAAGTTATAATTTAAAACTCATAAATTAAAAATTCAAACTTCGCCTCGGCTCGACTAGGAAAGAAAGCACAAGATCCAAGTTCATTGAATAATAGACCTTAGCTTATAAGTGGATTTTATCAAAGTTCTAATGAGCCAAAATAAACGTGTTACAAGTCTACCAAAAGTGTCAAAGTCTGGAAGTTAAAGTACCAAAAAATTAATATACAAGCATTATTTTTTCCTTCGAGAGAAATAGACCTTTTATAACTTATATTCAATTCAATGAATAATAATATAGTGGGATTCTTAGTAATATAAATATCCATCTTGTGTCTTGTTTTGCATTTATGAATGTATATCCCTATGATTGATTTGGCCCCCCTTGCATTTGCACACTTTATTGTGAAGCTATCTTTTTTTTTTCAAGATAGAAAAATGAAGTTTTTTTTCTTTCTAATTGAAGAATCTCACAAGATCTCAGTATGTCATCAATTTACATGCATTGAAATACTTCTATTCTTGGTCCTTTAATGCTTTGTCTGTACTAATAAAAAAAAAGGGTAAGAAGATAAATATCTTCCGAAGTTAATTTAACTTATCTTCAAATCTAAATTGAATTAGATCAAATCAATATTTTAGGATTAAAATTTCTATGAAAAATGCTATAGGTTAAATTTACTATTGTACGTTTAATATTTCCTCCGTTTCTAATTATATGTCATGATTTTAGATTTCAAGTCTCTTAAGAAATTAGGTAAATTTACTATTGTACCTTATTTTGGTGTTTTCTTGAAGTCAAGTTTTCAATAAATTGGCATAAATTAATTTATTTTGATTAATTAAATTGACCAATGAACACGAACTAATCATTTACTTTTCCTATGTTGGTCAAATTCATACTTTCAAGGCTATAACTCTCAAGCATAAAATAGGAAAACGGTGTTATTTATATATTGATTTTGTGAAATGACAAATATTAATAAGGACAATCTATTTTTTTAGTAAGGATGACATATAAATAAGAACAGAGAGAGTAAGTAAATGAATATGAATGTGTGTTTTTCTGCATTAAAGGGTGGAGAAGGAAAAATGATTTCTTTCTTTGTCCATTTGACAAACACAAGATATAAGAAGAGGAAAATTTATTTTTTCTTCCCTTAACTATTTTTAACTGCAAAACAAAATAGTAAGGAAATTCTTTCTATTTAGACATTTTCTTTCCGTTATATTCTTCAACATTAGTGTCATTTTCATATCCCTCTAACCGACTACAAATCTACAACTATAGAATTGTCTCCTTAATTATTGTTTTAAGTTACTATTGATGATAGTACAATAATTATATTGTAGTGGTGGGATTGTTCTACTCTTAATCAGAGGTTTCGGGTTTGAGTTATGGATATGGAGAAAATTTTGTTGGAAGCGTCACCCATAAATAGGTCCTATAGTGTATAATTCAGATTTAGTCGGGGCTCTAATGTGAACTCACACTGAGTCGGAAACCAAAAAAAAAGAATTATCTTGTGTGGTTTTGGGAGCTATTGTACAAAAGCAAAGTTACCATGTGCATACCCAAAGGATAGTGATTACGAGGTTCCTTAAAAATGTCATTGATTTATTCTTCAGTTTATCATATCATGGTGTAGACAAGATTGGTAAACACCCTCTATCTCCAACTTAAACTTGTAAGTTTGAGTCACCAACGGAGCGAAAAGGTGGGAGCTCCTATAAAAATTCTACTTTATTTTGGTCAATTTAATTTAATTATAAGAAACCTATATTATGCCAGTGGACAAAAATTCTTCCAGTTATGGAAGTAATAGATACTATGCAATTTAATTTGAAACAACATTAAAATTTCATTATATTATTATATGTTATTGTTTTTTAAAGAGCTTGAAGATCTCACATAAACTGTAATTGAAGGATCCATTTAAGTTACTGGCCGATAACGTATGGCAATTTGGTAAAAGGTTATCATGTGACGGTTGATTCTGAAGGTCTATCAGAAATATTTTTTTATATTCACTGATTAGGAATAAGATTATATACACATTATCTTTCTAATTCGTATGTAAGTTAGCAACTCAATATTAAAATCAACCAATCCGTACCAAATAAGTATTGTAAAAGTTTATCTTTAATATAAGAAAATGATAAGATGAAACTTCATTAAAAGCTATGTTCCTTCTTTATGATGTGAAAGTGTAAGATACAAAGAACTGTTATAGGAACATGCACAATCCTCCCTCTTTATTAAAGTCATCTAAATAACTATATTTAAATATTTTAATTAAATAATAATAAAAGAATAAAAACAAAATCAATCTATATTTATAACACCCTTATGGAGCATAATATGGGCGTTGGCTTACTTGGACATGAATATATAAATATATATATTCTTCCATCAACACTATAATTACTAATTGATTAATTAATCATGTTAATTGCAATAAATAATTATAATGACATGGTGGTTAAGGATTTGTTAATCAGCAGTTATCTGTTCATAGCATGTGCCCCAATAATAGTAGAGCATCTTAACCACCACATCATGCTTTTCTTTTTTTCCAAATTGCACTTCATATTCTTAATAACCTCGTTCAAATTTCTAAACCTACTTTTTTTTTCTTTATTCGATATATGAATTTTTATTGACTTGACTAATTTGAGTTCACGTTAGGTATACATGCTTTATATATCACATATGGTACATGATATTGTTCATTTTGGCCTAACATATAATTTTACAGATTTATTCTTCGAGCTACACTATTATTGTCACGACCCAAACCGTCGTGATTTGCACCCACACTAACCCTCCGGTGGGAGAACCATTACTACAACCCAATATAAGAAATTTTATGAAACTAAGGTATTTAAAGTTACAGAAGCAGTTTTAAATGACAATAAAAATGGAGTCCCCATAAACTCCAAGGTTTTAACAAACAACTTAACCAAACTAATGCGGAAGAACAACCCCTAGAACCTGAAAGTCATTGTACCAAAACTCCACTAACGACAAGCCTAAGAACAAGGGGTACAACCCCGAAGCTAAACAAAACACCTTAAACAAATAGTCTGAGTCCGAAAAGAATGGACTTAAACAAGAGAGATCCATGACAGCTTGAAATAACTGGCTCACGCTTGAATCCAGTCACGCTCAATAGTCACTTAGCTGAGGTCTATCAATAGCCGCCTGAAGATGTCCTGTACTCAACAAAGAACAAGCAAGTGCAGTATCAGTACACAACCACAGTACACTGGTAGGATCACACAGCTATCCTAATAAGTGAAACACATGCAAGTAACCACAACATTATAAAACAGGCATATACCGAACATATACAATATTAGTCATATTTTCAGGATCGATGTAGCATCCCACATTCTCAATACTACACATTGGTTATCAATTTAGAGCAACATACAGTCTTCCAATATCAATCATCATTAGATATGAACGTAATTGTCACAAGTAGATACATAACACAATTCAATTGTCCTCTCACGAAACCCAATTCAGTGACCCACACCCAAACTGTTAGCATACCAAAACGTGATACCTGATCCAATTTTTATACCGGAACGTGGAACCCCATCCATGTTAGTGTGTCGGAACGCAACACCCGATCCATTCAACAAATCACAATCACAATAACAATGTATATTCTCACAATCATACAACAAGAGGTGATTCATGGCATACAATTATTCAATTATCCTTATTTACGAATAGGGTGATCAATAATGCAACATTCGCATATATACATGCATTAGAATGAACAATTGCAAATATATATCACACCAACATGAACTTTCTTTTCCAATTTGTTCCCGCTTGTTCGTGGTCTAAAAACATACAATTAAAGTAAGGATCAACAAACGAGGCCTAATTACCTGGATTATAATCAATAATATCAATCCTAGGTCAAATCCTTGATCCTCATACCTAGATTAGGGTTTCTTCTACCATAAATCACAGATCAAAACCCTCCCCCATCAATAATTACCCATGAATTTATATTTTACGGATCAAAAAATGGATTCGGGGAGTTAAAACCTTACCTTTAGCCTCAAGAATGGTAGAAAACACTCAAGGAAGCACTTGTGGTCGTTCCTTAGCTCTCAAAGTCAAAAAGTGCAAAATAAAACATTTTTGGGGTTTTATTTCCGACTTAAGTTGCATCTGTCCCGTTACGGCGGGACCCAATTTGCTACAGTGGTCCAGCCCTGGTGGCACTAATCTTGCTCTGGCGGCTTGCATGGAAACAGTGAGCAAATTTAAGAATTCCAAACTCCTATTTCACAATACAACTTCATCCCATGACATTAAGAAAATACCCGATCACGCTAAGATCAATTTCGGGAGTTCTAATCACCCGAATTCAATTCTGTAAAGTCGTACATGTTCCTTAACGTTTTAGCTATCCATTAATGTAATCAAATTTATTAATCGATATCATTTGTTACATTTCCGTAGACCTCAATGACTCCAACTTCGTCCAAATCTAGACTAGGCTAGGAAGTCTCAAGTTACTACGAAAAAGTTTTCTGGCACCAATTCCTTCCCCATTAGCTTTTCCATAACAACGGAAATCAGGTCGTTATAATTATCTAATCCAAAAGCATATGATCGCCCTTAATCAAAAAATTTGTCACTTTTCCTACCACATTTCAGTGTGAAATACGTCTAAGGTGTCAACCATGTACGCATGTTCTATACTTATACTTTTAGTATAATTTGATGTAAACATCGATTATAGATAATTAATGTTCTCCCAACCGTGAGTAATACTCTCAATCTCACTAGGACTAAGCCTTTTCTATTTTCTTCACCCTAGGCTTTTGTTAAAAAAATAAAAAAAAATCTCATGTGCTTACCAACTTACTCCCTAGGTCCCTAATTACTTTTTCACTTTTAAAGTGACACTTATTAAGAAAGAAATTACTCCCTCTGTCCCTAATTACTTGTCCACTTTTGAATTGACACACCTATTAAGAAGATAATTATTGACATAGTGTGTTTACCATTTTACCCCTATTAATCATGAAGTGGATAAATTAAAAACTTGGGATTTTCAAGAAGTTTTACCTTTTTAAAAGTAATTAATTAAGGGTGTAATAGGTAAAAAAATATTGTTCTTTCTTGATTTGTGTCACGCCCCGAGCCTACACTCTGGGCGGGACTGGCACTCGAGAACCATTGCTGGCTCCAAGCGAACCCTTGGCATGACTTACTTACTCAGCGAAAGACTTAACTCATCACATAAACATTTATGAAGAAACTAGAATGTTATAAAGAAACATTCAACTGGCCATTTAGGCAAACTTAAGTCTTTAACATAAGAAATGAAAAGTAAAGACAACTGAAATAACTAATTGATTGTCTATCTATGAAGCCTCTAAAACAACTGAGATGGATGTTGGTACAAACCCCACAACATCCTATTGAACTAACTAGAAATCAATGAAAATAGATCCTTCGGAATGCAAGGAGGCTCACCGACTGACTCTGAGCTGCTCGCTGGATCAACGGTGCGCTGAAATGTCGATACTAGTTACATGTGTCTGCATCATAAGACGATGCATGCAAACTGGCATCAGTACATTGAATGCACGAGTATGCGAGTTGGATGCTAAAACAACATAGGCTTGAAAGGGATATGAAATAAACACTTACCTGGCTCTTCTCAACTCATGAATACTTAACTGAACTCATTTCGATATAAAGCAGTTTAAAACAAGTGCAATATCAAGAAAAGCTATTTAAAAAATGATGTCAACTTTGTGTATATACAAGGATACAACATAACTCTGAAATGTATGTAAAAATACGATAAACTGATGTATATAAAAATACAATAACTTATGTGGGAGTTTCTCTAACCGATAACCATCACATAAGAGCTCTAGTGATGATACATCAATCTACCTCACGTTGCCAGCGCATCCTATACCCGGCCAAAGGTATAGGACCTTAACTACTAAGTGGATCCTCTAGTCTATTCTGAAAATGGTTCATCTAAAAAGTATGACCTTTTTCTACCCATGGTGGCTACATGTTTTATGGGGGCTGTGAGTTATCTGAACTCTCCCCCTTATCGGTGCTCAATACTACTCCCAAAAATATACTAGCTCTTTATGTTTTAAAAACATACTTCTTTCTGTGACTTGAGATTAGCGCTAAAAAACTTAGCTCCAAGGCTATCTTGAAAATCTTAGTTTCCCTTCTTGCTTCATTTAGAAAGCTATAACTCTTTTCTGAAAACTAGCCCGAAGGCTCTTTGGAAATCAACTTCACTTCTTTACTGAACTCAAAACTTAAGTCTTAGAACAAAGTTAAAACATTTGTGAAAGACTTCTGTAAACTTTAAAAACTTATCTTAACTTGACTATTGACTTCTCTTGACTTTAACCTTAACTGCTCTTGACTTGACTCTTAACTGATCCTAAAATTGAATTATGGATTCAAGGATTATGATTTGTAATTGGAAAGATCTCATGTTGTTTAGGAATGATTTTAGATAGCTAAACATGAGAAAAGACCGAAACTCAAGATTTGAAGGTGGGTCCGCGATGCGGAGGCATAATTTAATTTTGGTTCCAAAAATGTCTTTTGAGGCATAACACCTCGTGTCAGCTCCGCGACGCGAAGCTGAAATTTCAATTCTGCGAACAAGTCGCGCGACGCGAAACTGAAATTTCAATTCTGCGAACAAGTCGCGCGACGCGCTCCCATGTTCAAATTTCGCCCATCAAAATTTCTTCTTCGTTTTTCTTCCCCAATCCACCCAAACTAGATTCTTTTCCTTAAATCACTTTTAGATACAGATACCCAACAATGTACCTAAAAATCTAACTTGAAACGACCCTATAATGCGACGTAACGAACTTAGAAACTTCCCAACTCAGTCAAATTCAAGACCAATGTATGAATTCAAAAATAGGTATCAAGATCATCAATATTCAAATGCTTTTAGGACGAATCCAAACAGAAATAAATACGCTTGGCACGTGGGAGAACGATCCCAACGTTATGAGAGCCTCACATACCTGTTAGAAGCAAATCCTTGGCGAAACACCTTCGTATTTTCTCTTCTCTTTTTTCTCCTTCTTATTTTCTCTTCTCTTTTTTCTCCTTAGCCCTAGTGTGAAATCCCAAGTGCTAAAACTGACTAAGTTCTCAATTGACCCATATTAAACTCCTAAAATCGGATTAAAATAATAGGGCAGTGAAAAGACTAAAATACCTATTATATTTCCGGATTGGACATTTCCTTAATCTAGCAGCCCAACTTCCAAAGAGCATAACTTGCTCATACGAACTCAGAATCGCGCAAACTTGGCGACTTTGAAAAGATCATTCCAAGAGCTTCCCAACCATATCTGAAAATACACCTAACTCATCGAGAGATAGTAGTTATAGCCGTCTGAAGTTGACCAAAAAACTCAACTTTAACTTACCTACAATTTTCCAGATTTCCTTATACTTTCCAAAAATAACTATTTCCAGACTTTAAACTTTTTGGAGTTCTTTCTAGTTGCGAGATATTACAATTTGTCATAATGGACAAGTAATTAGGGACAACTAAAAAAGAAAAGTGGATAACATAGTGAGTTTATCATTTTAACCCTATTAATTATAAAGTTGATGAATTAAAAACGTAGGATTTTCAAGAAGTTCTAAATTTTTCAAAGTAATTAATTGAGGGTATAATAGGTAAAAATATTTTGTCCTTTCTTGATTTGTCAAAATGGACAAGTAATTAGAGACAACTAAAAAAGGAAAAATGGACAAGTAATTAGGGACAAATGGAGTATTAATTAATTTGAATTTGAACATAACCAAAACAAAATTGCCATTTTCCTTCTTCCCTTTTATATTGTAACACCTTCTAGAGTCAAATTAAATGTTTTATTTTGAATATTCACTAATTAAGTTGAAGAACTAATAATTAAATGGTATGGTATCGTTCATTATGAACAATTGACAAAAATACAGTAAAACCTCTATAAATTAATATTCGATAAATTAATAATCTCTCTAAAATAATATTTTTTTTCGTTCCCGACTTGGGCCAATGGAAAAAATCACCAATTTCGATAAGATAATAAGATAATATATTTTCAGAAGACCCCTATATAAATATATGGTCGCATTAGTATCATAAATTAATAATTCTTTAAAAGTACAAATATATTTAAGGCAATTTAGTGAAATATGATTCTATTGTGTTCAGTTTTATCTTAAAATTTAAATCTAGTTGAAGCTCATCTCTAACTTTTCTTATTGCATCAAAGAGTTCCGATGTTGTCTTTTTGAAATGCACCATAAAATTGTGAAGATTTCTAGATGTGTAACGACATGATTCCATCGTTAAGGAAAAGGCAATGAGGAGAGAATTGGGGCCAGAAAACTTTTGAGTAGTAACTTGAAATTTCGTAGTCTAGTCCAGATTTGGACGAAATCGGAGTCAGGCGATTCTAGAGAAATCTGGTAACAATTGGGTGATGTAATTATGAGTAGATAGATAAGACGTTAAGGAACTCGTACGACTTTGCGGAATTGAATTCGGGTGAGTAGAACTCTAGAAACTCATCCTAACGTGATTGGGTAGTTTTTGAGTATCATGGGATGAAGGTGTGTTGTGAAATGGGAGTTTGGAATTCTTAAATTTGCTCACTGCTTCCGTGCAAGCCGCCAGAGCGGGATTAGTGTTGCCAGGGCGAAGCCGCTGTGGTGGGTTGGGTCCCGCCGTAGCAGGACAAACGCGACTTAAGTTGGAAATAAAACCCCAAAAATGTTTTATTCTGCACTTTTCGACTTTGAGATCTAAGGAACTACCCTAGGGTTTTCTTGATAGTTTTCCACCATTCTTGAGGCAAAAGGTAAGGTTTTACTCCCCTAACCCATTTTTTGATCCGTATCAAGAGATATCCTTACACAGTCGATCAGATCCACGGGGAAAATTCTAGGTGTTGTCATGCAAGGTTCACAACAAGCTCATCACATAAGACATCTACACTAAAGTCAAACAAGACTCCACACTTTCTCTAGTGTGCAACGTTCATCGCAAGAGAATCAATTTGATACATGGCTAATCACAACGAGATGCAAAGAGTTCACATATTGTCTATGCAACTTTATTTGGTCTCATCGTAACCGTACATTCATGTTCGTTTAATTCTGAGCACTCTTCAAGTCATCGAAATTGATCAAAACCGAGATTTAAATTTGCTAAACAACAGCCACTATCAAGTATATACAAGAGGTGACGAATTTTTTTCCGAAAAGGTCAAAATCATTTGCAATTTAAAGCAAAAGAAGCCACAAGTTCAAACCTTCCACGAAAGAAGTATTAACACAATTATAGCATACAACGCAAATACTTAAACAAAACATGATTCACGAATAGCACACAAAGGTGGGCCACACACCACCACAATTAAAAACAATTTATCCTCAAATGCAAATAATAAAATATCCAGAATGTAAATTAAAGAAAGACATAGAGGGATGTAAAAAGGGGATCCTGTCTAAGTGGTCGCTCCGTCTGTCTGGGCATCAGTGCCCGATGTGTCAGCCTGGACTTGGATAATAGTCCCCGGAGCTACTTCAAACGGTTCAGCGACAACTGACTTGCTAAAATTGTCCAAGTCATGAGCCGCCAAAAAGGAATGTATGGCTGTGTAGAATCCACGAGTCCACAAAGGGACAGTGGGATCTCGGGGGACAAATCTCTTGCTGGAACTAGGCTTTTTGCCCTTACTTTCCGTCTTGGGAGGATTCACTTCATTTGTATCTTTCCTGAAATTTTTCGCTCTAATCTGTCGGGGTGGCATGATTCTTCCTGTAACTTTAGGTCTAGTTATGTCTGCAAACCTTCGAAGCAAAGTTACAAAATATTTGACAAACAAAACAAGGACAATCAACTGCAGGCGGACTTGCCAATCCTTTCAGCGAGTCACCGAATACTTTTAGTGAGCAAGGGGTTACTCGCCGAAGGTTTTAATGCAGTGGGGATTCAAAGGGTGCAGACAAAGGGTGAACAAGAAGACTTAAGGTGAGTCGCCGAGTGATTTTGGCGAACTCATGCTTCTTGCCGAAAGGTTCAGGAACCAATCAAAACATATAACATGAAATTAAAGGCGAGATTGGGTCATTAGGTGAGCCGCAGAGTGGTTCGGCGAGCTCGACCCAGCTCGCCAAACGGTCCAGCGTGCCTTCATCCAACCCACCTTCTCAAATTCAACCTCGCAACCCTCGAAAATAAAATCAAGGCATGCACAACTTAAATTAGGCTTAGACCCAATGACACTCATGCACAACCCATGATTTTTCATCTCCTTCAAGGTACAATTTTCAGGAATTAACTATTTAACTCGATACGGGTAAAATTAGTGAATTTAACAGGAAAACAAAAAAAATTAATCGTACAAGAGAGGCCCAACGCACATCAGCAAGGTAATATCATTGCATTGAGTACAAATCGATATAAAGAACTCAGAGTTTGGGAACCAACCTTTCGTGCTGATTAAAATGGAGTTGAATCGTTAGGCAGCAATGTAATCCAAGTTCCGAGCACAAATTTACAACCAAAATACTAATGAAAAGCAATAATATTGAGAATAGTAACTTGGTGTGAGTTTGTGAAGTTTAAAAGCGAAGGAAAGTAAAGAGTTGAAAGTTTTAAAACATTTGCCCATATATAACCGTCCAGTTCACGACCATTCGGCGACATTAGTCGCGTCCGCCGATCCACTCGGCGAAGTGCCGAATGGTCACTTACCCCCCCCCCCCCCCGATTTCTATAAGACCTGCATTTTCTTGAGAGTTAAAACAATGGTCTTAATCGTGGTCGCCGACCTGGTCTTAAGCTCACCGACTTTTACAGGGTCTGAGTTGAAATTATGTTGAGCCAAATGACGAATCAAGTTGCGTACGCCGACCTCTTCGGTGATACACCGACTGGGCCATTTGCTCGCCAACCTGCATTTTCCAAACACTTTCCGCATTTAAACCTGCACAACCAACACACCATTATTTATATAAAAAAAAAACTAAAGCATTTAAGGGTTTAAGGATCCCCCCCAAACAGCGCCTTAGTTAACGTCGTGGCACGACGTAAGTCAACACTCAAACCTCATTTTTTGGGGTTAGACATAGTATCACTAGGCAACCCCCTGTTTTGCTGCGAGTTGAGAAGGGTTAACGATGACCCGTAAGGTTCTCGAGCAACTGGACAGATCTGGAATGAGAACCAATCATTTGCTTGATCACTTTGATGCTCTCCTTCATTTCTTACAGCTCTCTATCCTTCTGACCCAACAAAATAATCAATTGTTGGTCCTTCTCAATATCCTTGTTGGTTTTAGCAACAAGGTCAATGAATTTGGTTGCGGTCTCATAGGAGTATCTCTCAAGGCCACTCGGGATAAGTCGATAAATTAATCCTCTGTTTTTGGGATTAAGACTCCTATAAAAGCACTCCAGTAGATCTAGATCGGGAATTTCATAAGTTGGGCATTGTATCAACAGTGCTTTAAACCTCAGTCATGACTCATGAAAAAGCTCACATTCCATATGTTTGAAGGTCAGAATGCTATCCCTGAACCTCATCATTTCCACCGAGAGGTGCTCTATTGGTTCATAGTCATTAACCACACTTATCTCTCCTATTTCAGTAAATACAATAAAAAAAAAACTAAAAATTAAGTAAGTAAACTATGACTACCTCAAGCAAAATTTGTCTTAACCAAGAATTTTCACGTAACACCACTCCCCGGCAGCGGCGCCAAATCAAGACACAACTTCCAATTCGAATGTCTACGATCGTACAATAGTAATATAACCCAACCGAATGGGTTGGGGTCGAGTCCCAAGGAAGTGGTTATGGGAATTAATAGAAAAATAAAAATTACTTCTAATTAGTAGTAGCTATAGTCATTATCGAATATATAAACATATTAAATCTAAAGGGTGTGACGCAAGCATAAATTAATAATGGGGGTTTTTGTATTAATTAACAACTATAAACAACGAAAAAAATGTATGAAAACTAGATAAAAAGACGGGATTATTGGGATGTGATAGGAATACGGGATAAATCAAATTGTCGGGTACATGCTTTTGATAGTAAATTACTGATTATTTGTGACTAGACTAGACTATAGTGGGCGTAAATTCTCTCTCGAGTAACTTACCCCAAATTGACTCGGTTTCTCTCGAACACCGAGTTACTGCTTTAAGCACAACCTCCTTCTTGGCCCATTCACTCTCTCGAGCTGAATGTATAGGAGAAGGACTAAGATTCACTCTCTTGAGTTGAACTCATGTTGATCCAATACCACCGGCTATCAATTTAGTAGTCTTAGTTTTACGACCTCTCTCTCTTAAGCAAGCCGAAAACACTAAGATGAAATCGTATTTGCAACTACAACTCCATTAAGTTCATACACAACTACTAAATGAAATCACATTTAAACAACAAATAAACCATCAACAAGCAAGACCCAACATATAATCTAATTCATATTCACAAAATCACACACCAAGAATTAGAGTTTTAGCTAGACATGTAAAAGAGATAAAAATTTATACCAATATCAGTTTCCATCAACTGGGTATGAAGGATTAAGTCTTAAAACACGTCAAGAGTGAATAATCTTCGAGACCCAACTCCAATTTCTTGGAGTTGAAACCCTTTGAATCTTCAAGGTCTTAGAACAAAGCCTCCAAAACCCTCTAAAACTTAGACTCTCTCAAAAATTGTAAAAAGTTCTAATAGTAATAGTGATATGATACTAAGTTAGAAATTTAAACAAGTATTTATAGTGTTTGAAAATGTGATGCGCAGGACCCTTCGGTGAAGTTAGTCGGGATTGCCGATTCATTCGGTGATCCGCCGTTTGGTCGATTTCATCGCCTTCATTCTTTAGACTTTAGCCTTTTCGCGTTTTGAGTCGTTGGGTGATATGGTACTGCTTTGCGAAACTGTTCGGCGACACGCCGACTGCTCCATTTCATCACCAACTTGACCTTTTCCTTCAGGGCTCAGCACACTGGAACAAAAGGGCGATCTCCAAGCCGATCGGCGACTCGCCAACTGGGTTCGGCGATCTTCAAGCCTCCATTTTTTCATTATTTTCAGTTGCCTTGAACCTTCTTGCCAAGTAGTGTTCATGCTTTGCCTCAAACTCCAAATACTTGAAACTTAAGGGTTTTCATCAGATATTGAGACAAAATATGCATTTGAAGACACTAACTCTATAAAAATATAGCCCTAAATGAGTCCAAGCTGTGGACTCATCAATCGTTAGGGAAAAGGCAATGGGGAGAGAATTGGAGCCAGAAAACTTTTGAGTAGTAACTTGGAATTTCCTAGCCTAGTCGATATTTGGACGAAATTGGAGTCAGGAGAGTCTAGAGAAATCTGGTAACAATTGGGTGATATAATTATGATTTTGATCACATGAGTAGATAGCTAAGACGTTAAGGAACCCGAAACTGATCTTAGCGTGATCGGGTATTTTCTGAGTGTTATGGGATGAAGGTGTGTTGTGAAATGAGAATTTGGAATTCTTAAATTTGCTCACTGTTTCTGTGCAATCCGCCAGAGCGGGATTAGTGTCGGTTTTCGCCAGGGTGGGGTTGCTGTGGCGGGTTGGGTCCCGCCGTAGCGGGACAGACGCGACTTAAGTCGGAAAGAAAACCTCAAAAATATTTTATTCTGCACTTTTCAACTTTGAGAGCTAAGGAACGACCCCATGGGTTTTCTTGACAGTTTTCCACCATTCTTGAGGCTAAATGTAAGATTTTACTCCTCTAACCCATTTTTCGATCCGTAGAACTAGGATTCTTGATTAATTACTATTGGAGGAGGGTTTTGATCTGAAACTAATGGTGGAAAAAGCCATAAATTGGGTATTAGGATCTTGGGTTTGGTCTAGGATTATTGGGTTTGTTATAATCCAGATAATTAGACCTTTGATTATTGATCCTTGCATACATTAATTGTTCGTAGACCTAGAACAAACGGAAAGAATCCGGAAAGGGAAGATTCAAGTGCCTTAGGGGATTCAAGCTTGGATTCGAGGTAGGTGATGGTTGTGATTTCATGTTGGTTTGATATATATTTGTAATTGCTCATTATAATGCATGTATGTATGCGAATGTTGCATTGTTGATCACCCTAATAGTAAATGAGGATAATTGAATAATTGTATGCCATGAATAACTTTTTGTTGTATGATTGTGATTGTGGTTTGTTGAATGGATCGGGTGTTGTGTTCCGACACACTAACTAGGATCGGTTGCCATATTTCAGCATAAATATGGGATCGGTTGCCACGTTTTGGCATAAATATGGAATCGATTGTCACATTCTGGCATAAACATTGGATCGAGTACCACATTTCGGTATGCTAACAGTTTGGGTGTGGGTCACTGAATTGGGTTCCGTGAGAGGACCATTGAATTGTGTTGTGTATCTACTTGTGACGATTACGTTCATATCTAATGATGATTGATATTGGAAGACTGTATGTTGCTCTATATTGATAACCAATGTGTATTATTAAGAATGTGGGATGTTTTATTGATCCTGAAAAGATGACTAATATTGTAATGTTTGATATATGCCTGTTTTATAATGTTGTAGTTACTTGCATGTGTTTCACTTATTGTGATAGCCGCGTGATCCTACCAGTACACTGTGGTTGTGTACTGATACTGCACTTGCTTGCTCTTTGTTGAGTACAGGGCATCTTCAGGTGGTTATTGATAGACCTCAGTTAAGTGACTATTGAGCGTGCCCAAATTCAAGGGTGAGCCAGTTCTTTTAGGCTGTCATGGATTTTTCTTGTTTAAGTCCACTCTTTTTGGACTCAAACTTTTGTTTAAGGTGTTGTTTAGTTTCGGGGTTGTACCCCTTGTTCTTAGATTTGTCGTTAGTAAAGTTTTGGTACAATGACTTTCAGGTTCTATGAGTTGTTCTTCCACATTAGTTTGGTTAGTTTTTTGTTAAAACCTTGGAATTTATGGGGACTCCATTTTTATAGTCATTTAAACCTGCTTCCGTATTTTTAAATGCCTTAGTTTTCATAAAATTTGTTAGTTTGGGTTGTAGTAATGGTTCTCCCACCGAAGGGTTAGTGTGGGTGTCAATCACGACGGTATGGGTCATGACAAGATGCGATAAGTGTTTCATTACGCGTAACTAGTTCCAAAGGTATAGTTTCATCATCAACATTGTTTTTTCCGATAGTATCAACAATTTCTTCTAAGTTTTGGACCTCTGAATATGTATCACTCTCACCCGGATAATCCAACAGGTTATTGACATCCATTTTATTGTGGTAACTGAAATCATTAATTTTGACCTCAAGTTCATGAATGGCGTTTTCACAAGTTGGTTCATTCAAATTCTCTGAGATTTCATCCCCCGAACAAATTTTATAGTGTCGAAAACAATTTGCTATTGTCTCTTGTTGAACATTTATTGTCCAAGCAAGGACTGCAAAATTGATAGCATCCAAAACATTAATCTTTGTTGGATCAGTTTGTCCCACTTCATAGTCTTCTAATATCCTATGATAAACTCTGTTACAATAATATATCTTGAAAACTCTTATTATCCCAGCATCACAAGATTGAAATTAGTAAGATACGATGATTTTGATATAGTCGTTGTACTTTATGTATAATATTTTTTTATGTGAAATTAATAAATATGATACATAAATTAGTAAGATACAATGATTTTAATATAATCAAAATTAACCTTCATTAAATCTCAAATCATTCTTTAAATTAATAAATATTAATTTATCGGTTAAATAATATATTTATAAAATAATAAAATTTCATGGTCCCATCTATATTAATTTATAGAGATTTTACTGTATGTTTAAACAATAACTAACTTCGTTAAATAAAATTGGATGGATGAATATTTCTTCTTTAATTTGATAAAAGCAATATGATGTATTATAAAAATGTTTATTTTATATTTAACAACCTACTACTTGATCAAATAGTACACAATTCATGTGATAGTAAAAATAATGAAATTGGCCATGATATTGCCAGCTCCATGTTAAGGAGAAAACACCTGTTATAGGCCAGAGTGGTTAAGACTAGAGTAAGAAGAATGTCTTAATCTAATTGCTAATTAATTGATTAATTAACACTAAATCTCAAAATATCCTTTGTTAATCAATAGTGAATTGAAATTAATTCTTTAATACAATAATAACACCAACAATTCACTAGATATATTTCAATCCCAATAGAGTTGGGGGCTATGTAATATACTCAAAGGAAAATCGTTCTTAGGTCTCATGTGAAAGTTATAGAGCGTATAAGGGAAGATTGAAACATGTTATATCACTAAAACATACTCAAATTAATTATAAACTTTAATTTGTCACTAGTTTGTCGTCAAATAATTTATTGTAGTTAACAGAATGTCATTTTTTTGTTTAGCTACAGAATTTGGCCGTTGCTAATTTTTTATTGAAAAAATTCCCAAGTAGGGAGTATATTTTTTATTCTGAGGATGTTAACATAAATTGACCAATTTTTATTGCTTCCTCTTATAGCCTAGCTCAACCTTAATTCCTCCTTTATTCGAATTTAAAATTGATAATGTGAAGAGCTCAAGCGCACAATTTTTTTCTTAGTTAATGTAATAGTCTTGAAAAATAATTATATTAAGAACTTTTAGAATAATATAATCTAGAGTAAAAAGTGTAAAAAGTGTAAATAGTATCTTGAATAACATGTACTTGAAGATTTGATGATGGTGTTAAAGTCACATTTGCATATGCAACTTTCTGATTTAGGTTGTACTTAAAAATTAAGACAATCTTAATTCTTAAACTAAGGTTAGATCTCTCAACTCATTCTTAAAACACCCCTCAAAAAGGGCTCTTCTAGTTATAATTATTTTACTAAAAAACAAGATCCTTTTCATATGGGGTGTCCAAAGATGTCATGTGACATCGTGGTCATTTCTTAAGCTACAAACTAGTATATAAATTACACTATTTTTGTCACTTTTACTTGTTACTTTTCGAAAGTTAATTTGACTGATTTTTAAAGTTAAATTGAATGAGATGATTTTAATATTTAAAATTTAGACGTTAAAAAATTCTACGAGAAATATTATAAGTTACTATTCTTCCCATCTTAATATGATTAAGTTGACAATACACCTTAAAATGTTGATCATTAAGTATCATACAGTTTGACTCTCGAAAAGTGAAATATGATAAGTAAAAGTGACGTAGAGATATATTATTATATTATTTTATTATAAAGAGATGACTTTCAATATTTGCACTCAAACTTTAGTGTAAGAATATATCCATGGAGATCATTTGAACTTATTCAACTATTGAAAGGGCTGACAAGTGCATTATAGAGTTGTGTGCTAATGTTTGTTGAAAGTATAAAGCATCTAATTAATGAGCATAAGCTTGTATTATGGAGTTTGGTCAACAATCTGCTGCTGGTAAAGTGCTAAAAATGAACCAAGACATGATCTGATTGATTAATTAAATTTTGCCTGGTTCAAATAATAAAAAATTATTTTAGGAACAAGTCAAACTTGATGATATAAATATAGTTTTAGCAATACTATTATTAGTTAAGAAGTCATAAAAACTCAAAGGAGTATCTATTAGCTTGTTACATGTTACATTATATATGACATTTTTTTATTGTTATTTCAAGTGAATAATATCTTTCTATATTTGGAAATTTGTTAACTTTAAACACTTTTTTTCTTACCTATAATGACACACTCTTATAGCTATAAAAAGGAAATAAGATAAATAAATCATGAATATAATTTAACATTAACAAAAGTTAGCTCGTATGGTGTCTGTGGATCCTTCCATACTAATGTGAGACTCAATAACGTCATCCTTCCGTTCTGAATGGTATATTTGAAGTGTGAATGATATAATATGATTTTTAATAACAGATAAATTAAAAATTGAAATGAGCCAGACTTTAATATTATAATTTAAAGAATTAAATTATGATCCTAAAAAAGAATCAAAGGATAAATAGATTTGTAATCTTGATGACGATTAAATTTTTTATTTATTTAGTTTCTAGAAAAAAGGAAGACTAAACTATTGGATTATTATTATAGTTAATAATAAAGAGCAGCTACAAACCGAAGCACATGTAGAAGAAGACTATTCTATCATTGATTTCTTTTGGGTCCAAAACAATTTAATGAAAAACCATATTCACTATATGATAAGCTCATTAATTTGATTCCAACGGAAATCAATCATATCGTACCAGCAATATCTATAATTTTGGTTGAAGACTATAGGGTGTGTTTGGTATGAATCGAATTTTTATTTTTATTTTTTAAATAAGTAATTTTTAAAAATTATTTTCTGATATTTAGTAAATAATAAATATCAAGCCATATGTTTCTGATTTGTGAAATCTATGTTTCCTAATTATTCAACTTGGAAATCAAGCCATATGTTTCTGATTTTTGCGGACCTTGTTATTTGCAACAAATTTTAAAGTGATAGAATTGAACACGTCTTGTAGAGTTCAATGTGTTTCTCGAACTAGGATGATTCAGATTTGACCTCTATATGAATATTCCATCAATTTGCGGAATATTCGAGATGACTTTTAAGGAAATTTAGTACCCTTTATATAGGCATGAACTTGGGTTTAGGGTTTTGCCTCCCAGAATTCTAATTAGAATTGAACACATATTGTAGAGTCCCAACTAGAATTGAACATGTCTTGCAGAGTCCAACAAAATTACAATGTCTACAATTGTTTTGTTATTTTATATATTATTTTAATTAATCAAATATAAAATAAAATAAAATAAATCCGTTACCAAACACATCCTTAAAGAAAAAGAGAAAATAAATAAATTATAATGTAAACTCTAATAATCTCTTTAATTTAGTCCAAGACACTCCACGAAAGATGGTAATTGTTGGGTCCTTTTGGGCCAACTTCAATCAGAAAATGACTTGCTCTATTCATGTATTATATTACTTTAGTGAAGGGTCCCTTCTACATTAATCTAAGGTTTTGTCATTTATGATAAAAGCTATGACCAAAATTAATTAAGACATGATGCTAAACGATCCAATACAAAGTCCCTCAAATTAAACTTATTTGGCTAAATATGCTTGGGGAGATTGAGCGATCTCAGATAATTTAGTCAAACCTCTTGTTTAACAATATTATTGATTTCGATTTTTTTGGAATATTTTAATGATGGACGGTTATATATCTATTATAACATTCAATATTTAAATAATATTTGATAATATAAAAAAAAAGTCAAATTTTACGCTTCGTTTTTAAAAGAATAAGGTGCAAGTAATAAACTTCTACAACAAGTTAAATTGAACAAATAGTGTATTGTGGCCGTTCATTTAAGTTAAATCCATTAAATAAATTTAGTAAAACCACATTTTAACTGTAGTATATAATTCTAGAAATGTAATTTACACTAACGATGGTGTAGTTCTAATCCAACGGTTAAGATATTGTCCACTTTAAATTTAGACTCGCACGGATTTGTCCCTTAATTTTTAATCCAAACATTGATGATTCTGAACGGTCATTTTTATAAGATGACTAACTTTCTTCTCTTATTTCAATATGAGATTCGACTCTCTTCTTCATAGGCTTGTCCTCCTTTTCGGACCTCACAAATTTAAATGGAATAATATATTAAACTCCAAAAATATATAGGGCCAAGGAGATCAAGAACTAATAAAAGATATTCAAATCAGATAAAGGAAATCAAAATGTTGGGACAATTAAATAGGAACAAATAAGTATTATACATAATTATGGATTTCTTAATTTAGAATATAGTCAACGAGGTTAATTATAATTAAATTAAACCGCGTGATATATACATGGCAAATCCACGTGTAAGTCAAAGAGCAAAAAGAATGAGTATGGGCCTATGCCATGTGGGATCCTACATGGACATCCCACATTGCATGTTATTGCTATTTAGACTCACTACATAATATTAACAAAAGAAATAGGTCAAATTATTAAACAACAATTAACTACCTAGCTAGTAGACCTAGTCAACTCTAAATATATGTGAATCTAAATAAACCTCACATTTGTTTTGTTGTGTATAATTGCAACACATTGTTCAACATAGATCTATCTTGTTGATTCTTGATTGTTTATGAATGAATATCCATCATAAAAAAGAACGTAATTTTAATCAAAAAATTAATCATTTGTTTTGTTTATTTATACTCAATATTTGTCCACTTGTATATGGAATAATTAGGAAGGAAATAGGCGTGAATATAACACTTTGCAAGTGTTCATGGAATGATACTTTTTAGATATTTTATGCGTGAAAATAAAGGTTTCTTTTACAGAACACGTATCGTGATTGTGATGAACTAAATAAACCAATTTCTCTTAATCATAATCATGCTTGTGGATGTTATATAGAAGCAAAAACAAAAAAGTATATGGTCACTTGTACTATTCTTCCAAAAACAAAGTCCTTAATTCTACCTTGGTTGTTGATTTGTAATAAATGATTAAGTTAATCAGTTGATTTGATTGAATGAAATGCGACTAATTAGGATTATATTAATTATTCATACTTTGGATTATGCAAATTGTGAATTATCCTCTTGGATAGAGCAACATTAGTCACATCATATTTCATATCATAAAAGTTGTTACATGCAATTGGAGTAGTTGCTTATCATTATAATCATGTTATCTAGGTAATTAAAATCAAGTCTTTAACTTATAAGGTTTAGAGTTTGGATCTTATAACTACTATAAATGCGTCACGTCGCGACTTATTTTATGTTACGATACAAGTTCATAGCACATATTGTTCAATTTGGTCCTATATGCCTCGTGGATTGTCCTTAGGCTACACCATTATCGGTCCCAAAAGTGCATATGTCATGTAACATGTGTTATGTTTTATAAAGCTCTTTATATTCCTCTCTCATAATCCTATAAAGGATTCACTTAAGATATCATATAGATCCTTTTTCAAAAGCTTGTCAACAATGAAATACGTCAATCCTTCTCTATGACCCGTCTTTGTAGGCCCTTCTTTCGTCTTGGTCATCACATTTACCTTCCTTAGGGTTCAATGTACATTCGTTGAGATTTTACCCACCAATGTATTGATGAGAGTGTGTCTGGGCTTTGATCCATATTTGTCGTAATCAAAACACATGACATGCATGTATTATTCTTATTGAGCCAACAATCCTCTCCAATTTGCCCCTTAGACTATGCGATAATCGTGCCCTAAAGCGTGCACACACCATGTGAAATGGTGAATTTCTGTTATGTCACGTATTATGTGAACTTGTTTTATGTCTTATAAAGTTTTTTTTTTACTTTCAAGGGGTTAAGCGATTTGCTGAAGTTGTGGAAAAGCATTCTCCCTCGTTTCGATTTGAGATTCACTTAAAATATCATGTGCACCACTTGTTCAAAAACTTATCGGCCTAAAATTAAAATCCTCATCTCTGTATCTTCATAAGATTTTTGTGACATTTATATTAAACGACGAAAGTTGTAACTCGATTGATGGAAATAGTAATAAGAAACAAATAAAATAATTAAGATGAACATATATAGAATAAACAAATTAAAATAATTTTAAGTGTGTGAATATTCAGCAATGCACTTTCTACCTTTATTGAAAATTAAAATGTTGAATCATATGAAGAGGTGACAAATGTGCAAAGAGATAAAATTGGTTCATATTCCAACAAAGAGCTAATTAATTAATCTAAATAAAGTGGTGATATATATTACGTGTATTCCCATAGCAGTGGAATAACAATCCCTTATTTTAATTACTTCAAATTGACTAAACTTTATATATATCGAAGTATAGGGATTAAAAAGATTCCATACATAATATTTACCTAACCAAGACCCAATAAATACTAAAATATGATATATATTTTTACTAATGAGGTGTAAAAAACAATATTTTATCAAAGTTGATGGACTTTAAACCAAAGCTTGGACTTATATTTATTTATTTATCTAGAAGTTACAAATTTGGTACTTACTACTTCTTGCATGGTGAAATCTTGACGTGTGATGAAGACTTTTGTTAAAATAAATTACTTAAAAATTCAATAATATCGTAATCCTCGAGAAGAAAAACAAAAGATAGTTGGGTGAGAAGCACGTTAATTTTTAGAGTTAGGCAATCTTTATTTAAAAAGACTACAATGATTAAATAATTACTCTCATATTAATTGATTATTATACTAAAAATAATTATTTCATAACTGATTATCCTACTTAATCAAAAAAATATTAATTAAACTTTTCCTATATTACCCTGTAGTTAAATATTTTTAAAAGTATTCACATTTATTTGTAAAAATTTCAAGAAGTGTTTTAAGCGTCAATTAGTAAAACAAAATTTATTTATGATTTTCTAAGCATCATACAAAATTAAAAATGATCAACTAATATGAGACGGATGGAATATAAGAGTACTACTCCCTCTGCTCACTTTTAATTGTCATGTTGTGCTTTATGAAAGTAAATTTGACTAAATTTCAAAGTTAAATTAGATTACATTAATTTGATATTTTAAACACGTCAAAAACTATACGAAAAGTATTATAAACTCCATTTTTTTGCATATCAATATGATAAAAAAATACAACGTAAAATGTTAGTTAAAGTTATAATCGTTTAACTCTAAAAAAGAAAATTATGACAATTAATAGTGAACAGATGTAGTAGTTAAAGTAGGTTAATTACAAAGTGCCTAACATTGATTAATAAAATGATTAAGTTAAGATTGGTAAGAATAATTTAATGAGTAGAAAATATTTTTACAATTTTAACACTCTTTCAAAGTTCAAAAGGTGCATATTTGAAATCTGTCATTCACTCACATCTCCCTAAATTATCACATTCCAAAGAAATGTTTTTGCATCAGTAAACGGCGTGAAACTGTGGATTTTTTTTTCTCGTGATTTTCTGGGGTTTTCTTGGAATGACCACACGTGATTGTTGTAAATTACTCGCTCCGTTCACTTTTTTTTTGTCTATTTATAATTATTATAACATTTATTGATAATTAAATTAATGATAATAATTTAATTGACGTTCAACATATATTTTTAGCAGTAATTAACACTATTTATAAATGTCGCTAAAATTTTTAGTGACATTTAATCAAATGATGATTAGTTAATACATGTAAAAGTTACTTTTACCGTAATGGGTGAACATTTATTTTTTAGTGGATATAAGAAAAAGTAGATAGAAAGAACTCTATCCATCTAATTCATTTTTACAAGATAATATATTTTTATATTAGCAATAACTTAAATTTAAAATATCAATTTTATTTTCAATTAGATTATTTTTAACCATTCCAATATTTCGTAATTAATCATGAATCATAAGCTTTTTTCAAAAAAATCCCATTGCCCTCGTCAAATATTATAATATAATTTGAGACGGAAAAAGTAAAACAATAGTATAAGGAAATCTTTTAGCTATGAGATTAATAACTGCAATGACTTATTACTATAATTTAAAATATATCAATAGTCACTATTATTCTGTGGCAATTTTTATAGACATTTTGATATAATCAATGAGAAAAGGAGAAAAAATATAATGTCTTCATATGAAAAAATTTAGAAAGTTTTCCACTACTGGCTACTTCAATGTTCCTACCATGCATTTCTCTAGCAACTTGATTCAATGAAAATAGAATGAAAAATTATGATCCATAATATATATTTTTTATTAATACTCCCTCTGTCTCATTTTATGTGGCACCATTTCCTTTTTGGTCAGTCCAAAAAAGAATGTCACATTTTCTTATATGGTAAGTATTTAAAGGTACAATTCCTCTTTTACCCTTGTTGGTCCCACTTAATCTTAAAGATAATACTCCAATATATTTATGAAGAGAGAGAAAAGTGAATCTATTTTTTAAAGAGCAATTTGATAAACATTTCAAAATCTTCATTTATTTTTTAAACTTCATGCCCGATCAAATGTTGTCACATGAAATGGAATGGAGAGAGTAATAGGAAATGTACAGATGTTTTAATGATAGTGAT
Source organism: Solanum chiquidenum (assembly GCA_029582725.1). Taxonomy (NCBI): domain Eukaryota; kingdom Viridiplantae; phylum Streptophyta; class Magnoliopsida; order Solanales; family Solanaceae; genus Solanum; species Solanum chiquidenum. Next base: position 5,063 of record JAJOOS010005188.1, on the reverse strand, counting down.
GTGAAGATTATATAATAAGTTAAAAATTTGAATAATTTTTGTTTTGGAGTGTCAAAGTCTTGTTTTGGGAAGGTACAATCCCACAAGACAGTTGCAGAGAAGCTGCCTGTCTAAGTTACTTGTCGGAGTTGGTTACACATTTCCACTTTAATTATTAGTTAAACGTTAAAAAAAGTGATTAAGAAATGTCACTAGTAATTTTGATACCACAACCACACAATTCTCTTCCATTATGTTCAATTTTAATACTATTTGTTATTTCGTTGCTTCAGTTATCATATTAATTAGTATGTATTGTTAATATGTTTGCTTCATTATTGTATCTCCCTTTACATAATTTTATTACATTTTACTTAAGTTAAGGGTCTATCAAAAATATTTCTATATTCATACTCCCTTCGTTCCAAAATAGATGGTGTTTTAGTTTTTTCACTTGTTTTAGAATAAGTGGTGTTTCACGTTAGGAAGAAAGTAGGGGAAAAGGGTCAAAAATGCTCTTAAACTATGTGAAAGGAATAAAAATGCCCTCCGTTTATAGTTTGGCTCAAAAATGTCCTTGACGTCAATATTTTGGTTCAAAATGCCTTTGCAGTCAATACTTTGGTCCAGAAATTCCCCTATAGTTACGAAATGGGTCAAAAATGTCCTTTTCCGAATAAGAATATTATTTTTTTCTTTTTAAACACATTTTCTTCTTAATTAAATTATTATATAAGAACCATGTTCTTGTTTTCTTTCTTTTAAAATCACTTTAAAAAATAAAAATGTAGGAAATATTTGTTTTCTTGTTAATCTCATCTTATCAATTAAAATAGAATAACTTCATGAACTCTTTCGACAGATAATATATATCATATATATAAGAACATAGTATATCCATCATTAATTTATATTTATATAACGATAAAATATAATTATAATAAAATAAGAAATATTTTCATTTTTCATTTTTTCTTGAATTGAAGTACGATAAACATTTGCTAATTTAAAAATTATTATTAAAAATAGAATATGTTGAAATGAAAATAAATAATATATTTATTTGAAAAAATGAGCATTTTTTACCCAAAATAACAATAAGGGCATTTTTGGACCAAACTACAAACGAAGGGCATTTTTGTTCCTTTCGCATAGTTTAAGGGCATTTTTTACCCTTTTTCCAAGAAAGTATTAATGATGTTCTTTCCTTTTTTCTCTTATTTAAATAAGGAGTTTTACGTAACAAAGAAATTACTAAAAATTGAGTTACATCTTTTTCTAGAATAAGTTAATACAAATATATTTTACTTTTTAAGAATGAATAGTTTCTTAAGAGATACATTCAATCTAAAAATATTATTCCCTCTGTCCCTAATTACTTATCCATTTTTCCTTTTTTAGTTGTTCCTAATTACTTGTTCATTTTGACAAATCAAGAAAGGACAAAAAAAATTCTCTATTGAAAATCTTAATCTTTTAATTCATCTACTTCTTAATTAATAGGGGTAAAGTTATAAACTCATAATATCAATTATTGTTTTTTAATAAGTGTGTCAATTTAAAAGTGAACAAGTAATTAGGGATGTAGGGAGTACTTATTTTGAAATGACAGAAGTACTATCTTTTACGGATTTCACTTGTATTACATAATATTATTGTTGTTAGTTAATTTGCTTTTGGTAAATATTCCTTGCATCTTCCTTTTCATTGATCCATTTTGATTGACATAATTATCAAGAGGAGTTTCGAAATTCTGAGTCAAATAAATTATTTAGTAGGTAAGACGTAGAAATACGAGCTGATTTTCTGTGTATAAAAGAATAAAATATTGATAATCTTATTAAACAATACTTAAAAATTAAAATATTTCAGAAAGTTTCTTTTTATAAATTAAAAACTATCAAATGAACTTATTTAAATCAAATACGATAGAGAGGTAAATTTCTCTAAGTAAACTAGTACTACTTCACTAAACAAAAATGGGCATCTTAACTTTCAAGTAATTTATTTATTTATTTATATGTCATGTCAAGCTTGTCCTTCTATATTGTTTACTTAATTTGTCTTTAAATTATTAAACCACAAGTCTTGTGTCGGCTTGGATGAATATTATTCACAAGTCACGACTATATATAATAAATATATTCATTCACTATACAAATTTTATTGTAATTTTAAGCATTTAAAGGTATGATTTAGTGGTTAATAAAATAGTCATAAAAAAGCATGAGATTTCAGGTTCAAACTTCTAGGTAATTTTTTATCATTTTCTTAATTTTGATGGACAAAGTAATTTATATAGATTGATAAGCAGGGGTGTAGCTTTGTTGTTGTCTAGACACCCTTCGTCGGAAAAAATAATATCGTATATATAAATAAAGTGATTATATAATATATTTTGGACACCTTGACACAACAAGGTGTTGTAGCACAGTAATTTTAGATGCCTTGAAGGAACCAATATTTAGGGTGTCTACGTATTTGAATCTCACTAACAACTTTTTAAAATATTTTTGAATACTTTTCATGAAATTCTTGACTTCACGCAACAGTTGTTAAGCAGAAACTGATTAGAACACTATTGATTATATAAAAGTAAATAAATTTAATAAGCATGCAAATTAACTCGAACATCGTTGATTATAAAAAAAACAAATAAATAAATTTCGTCGTAACTGGTGATGGAAAACTCAATGAGTTGCTTAAATATTGAGCCACAGAATCCCACAAATTAATTAAAAAAATTGAGCTGCTATTTCTTCAAGACAGAAAATAAATTAAACCATGCACGTTCCAATCTATTAACACGTCTAGAGCACTTGCATTGTTGTAAATAAAAACAGCACAAAATTTTGCACCACTGAATTATTTGTATTTTACAGAAATTCAAATTTTACATTTAAAAAAAAAATGAATTAGAATTTTACTTTTTCTAAAAAATTCATGACCCATTTAGGAAAATAATACAGTAAGGTGAAATTAACAATAGATTTTATAGAAAATTCCTAACAAAGTTTATTCAAATTGTTTTTACTGAAAATTAAATTCCCAAGTTATATAATAAAATATATAATTTGAACTAGCACTAAAGGCGAAAGAAAGAAATTACATGTGAAATATAAGATAATAAAAGTGAATTCATTAATATTTTAAATTTGAATATATTAATATTTTTTAGATTAAAAACAAAATAAAATTATTTAATTTTGACGAAATGACCAGAGAGACTCCTACACTTGATTTCGTTTATCACTTAAGACCCTTTTACTTACGAATTCGTCAAATAAATAATGAAAATGATTAAAACACACTATTTTAAAAGAATAATATATAAATATGTTATTTAACTTGAGGTTAGCTAACATTTATGTCTCTTCAACTTTGAGTGTGTATAAGTATACACTTAAACTCGTATAGATTTGAAAAAATAGACACATTCGTTCTACGAGGGAATTTTACTGTTCCATGTGGCGTCCTACCTATATTATGTCAAATGTTTGTTTCTACTTAATCAATTTTGTTTAAATTTAAATGTTTATTTAATTATACTCACCCAAAATTAAAGGTGTAAATACAACTAAACTCAAGTTAAATAACATATTTACTTAGTAATAACTATTTTAAAGTCAATTAATTTCAAATGGTTTTGTTATTTTATTATTATTATTATTATTATTGTTCTAGGGTCTACAAGTGAAACCAAACGGTCTGAAAAGAACTGACACTTTATTTTATAGACAATATTAACCTAGTTACATTAGATATAGCTGTGGTTCTAATACTAGGGACCCATATAGTAAATGCTATGAGTAATAAATATTTTATTTTAATACACTAATTAATGACTCAAATATCAAGAACTTTCACACAAATGACCATACTACTTCCCTATAATAGCCTCTCTTAGCTGTAAATTTTGCCTTTTAGTACATATAAAATATTTAAAATTTGCAGTAGCAGAAGTTCCTATAAATCTATTTCACGTACCTAAATCATAGCAAGATGCCAGTGCTGATTGGGATAATCATGCAATTTTTTAATTTTTTTTTTTGGTAGGTTTCAATAATTTTGATATGATAGGTAACAATTGCATTATCATTTTCAATTTCATGGCTTGTTTGTACTTCTTTTAGTTATACATAGAGAGTAATTTATTTCCAAATTGAATTCTTTTATATTTACCTTTAAAATGTTCATAATTCATTTTAGAGCAACCAAAGAGATAAATTGGATTGAAATAGGAAACTTACATACATCTCACTAGTTTAGAAATTAATTATTTATATACACTCTAGTTTGTAATTTTATGAATTTTACAAGATTTTAGTGCGTCCAAATACGTACCAAATATATGTATCTTAGAATACATGGGTTAAAATTAGATGTAATTTACTCTAGATACACTTTATTCAAATAGATTTGCATGTATATGAGATTCATAGACAAATCTCACTCGCCTATTTCTCCTCCTTCCCATCTCGCTCGCCACTTTTCTATGTAATTGGTATGTATCTAGGATACATGCATGACTATCTCGTTTGTCTCTCCCTATTTAAGTACTCTATTTGGTAGAAAAAATAATATATTTAGGTGTATATTTCTCATTGTATGATAAAAGACTATAATTAATGATAAAATACATTGTTATTTCAAAATGTAGATAAAATTAATATATATGATATGGATATAAGTCAAATAAGGTAGTTTCCCCATTAAAATATGACCTAAAGGGAATAATATTTAGGACTTATGCGTTGGATTTTAAAGGTGTGAATAGGAAATGAAGGATTGTGATTATGTCGAAGGGTTGTGACCTTTATGAAATGTCGTGTCCTTTCTAAAGGGCTGTGACCGTTTGAAAGGTGTTGGGTTTAGCAAGAAGTGAATGGGAAATAGAAAATAGAAAGTGGAAGAACCAATGAAAAGGGGGGAATCAATTTTGGAGGGAAAATGAAAAGTCATTGCAAAAGTGCAAATGAAAGGTCATGTTGTCCTTATATTAGGAAACACTTCCTTTAGTTCTTAAAGGGTTAAGAAGAAGGTGCCCCCTCGCGCCGTCGTCGTCGCTCGCTCGACCTCGACCT
>JAJOOS010005187.1:0-14608 GCA_029582725.1 Solanum chiquidenum | reverse complement strand
TTTTTGTTTTGTCAGAAGCCCTTTTGGTTAATTTTTTATTTATTTGCCGTTTTAGTTTTTTTAAAGAAAAAAGTAGCGATTTTTAATTAAAAATATTACAAAATCGCAGCGATATTTAATAAAAGAAAAAGTTTTTTTTTTTTTTACAAAATCGCTGCTGTGGCAACGATTTTTAATAAAAAAAAAGAAAAAAAGTTTTTAGACGAAATTGCTGCTTGGGCAGCGATTTTGTCAGAGGAAAATCGCTGCGTCAGCAGCGATTTTGCCCTTTTGGTTAAAAAAAGAAGTGATGTGCCATTTTGGAATTTTTGATAATTTTTTTTGCCCTTTAGGCTCCGGACTCCCTTTTATCATATGTTTAAAATAAAATATTTCTGAAAGATGTTTAGGCATATGTTTAAATAGACTTCTTTAGAGGAGACTGGAGAGTAAGATGGTAAAAAAATATTTTTAATTCATAAATTTTTTTAAGAACGCGTAAAATAAAAATATGACGATTAATATAGGATAAAGAGAGTAACATCAAGAGGATGTAACTATTTATACATAAAAAGGGAAAACGTATGATTGTTCTTAAAAAAGATTAGCACATACTTTTAATTTAGAAATAATTTAATTGAATTTCTTATTTCTTTTTAATGAATAATTTATACCACAAAATCAAAACAATAGAGATTAACCAATACTAATATGCCACGTGTCCACTAAATTAGCGTAACTTTAGCAGTTGTTTCAGTTATAGTTTCTTTGTCTGAGGGAACCAACAAGCCACGTGTCACGATAATTGCGCTTAATACCTTGGAAGAATTAAATAAATTTATCAACAAGGTGTGGAATTTAAAAAATAATTCCCTTTCTTGGATAGAGCTAACTAGTTATGTTTACGAGTTCGATAAAATTGAATAAATTATATTTTATAAAGGTAAAAGATTAAATATATCATTAAATTTTTGTTAAAAGTTTAACTCAGTTATGTCATTGTCGTTTGAGAAAATGTTCACTCATGTCATTTTGTTTTAACTCTGATTTTGCAGTTCCTTCCGTTATATTTTATTTTGTTATAATTTGACTGAATACAAAATTTATAAAAAATATAATCTTTTTTTAAATTTTGTGATCATATTTTAAAAATATGTATAGTGTATCAAAATATTATTTCAATCTTATGACCTTCACATATGTCATGCAAAATATTGAAATTAAAAAATTACTACCGAGTATAGAAATATCATTTTCTAAAAATTGAGAAAAAAGAAACAAGAATTTTTTTTTTTTGGAAACACCAATAAATTCATCATCTTCTTCCCCTCTTATGTGCATCATTTCAAATTTTAGGCAATTATGGATGGGATGAGTTACTTAAAAAAAAAAACGCTTCCTATAAAAAAATAAATATATATTCAAAAGTTTTGATTAAGAAAAAAATAATTTTATTCACTACATCGTATTCGTTGTTGGTGTAACACAATGTCAAAGATGATGAATAGAACCAGAAAAAGAGGGCCGATTGTCAATTTTCTGATTTTGCAGTGTGTGCCATAAAAAGACAATTTTAGAAACGACAAAAAAATATGAGAAAGATCACTCATAATAATAATAATAATGCACCTGTCACCATAACCTTAAACAGTACTTGGTTGGGATGCTAATTTGTTATTTAATTAATACATAGTTTGGTATTTGCCTCTTATTATTTGTCACATTCTACTTGACTAAGGGCTTATAGGCCCTAGGCATCGAACAAAAATGGTATGTATTAAATGTACTTTTGAAAAGATTTGATGTGTAAAATGATTTACGTGATAAAGGGGATGTGTAGTGGAGATTTGGGTACAATATCATGGGGTAAATTATATGTAAAATTTTAAGACTAAAACTTAATGAATTTGAATTATATATATATATTTTTCTCTTTATATATAAACCACATTTTACGTGCTTCCCGTCAACGTGTCTGTAGATGGTAGTTTGTGATATCAAAATAATTAGAAAAGATAAATTTCAATAATGATCGTTGTGATAATGTCTAATATTGGTGATGGTAATGGGAGAAGACGGTAGATGGTAGTTTGTGGTGGTGGTTAAGCGAAGTGGTTAATGATAATGATGGTTGACAATAGTGATTGAAGTGGTGGTAATTTGTGATAAATGATGGTGATGTTTGTGATGACTGGTGACGGTAATTGCTGATAGTTGTGATAATGATGGTTGATGATTGTAATTATAAATGATAGTTGATGGTGGTGATGACTAACTGTGGTGAACAACGATAAAAATGATTGTGGTTAAAATAATTTTATGATCAATAAAGGATGATAGTTGATAATAATGATAAAATGATGATGACAACTAGCAACAAAAATAAATGGAGTAGTTGAAAAATGTTATCTTCGAAAAATCCTTAAATAGATAGCGCATTAATAATATTACAGTATAAAGAACTTGATAAACTATGTATGTCCAATAGTCTAAAGTTTGTACTCGTAAAATTCATAGTTGTGATTGTGATTTATATTGTATTAATTAGATTACATATACCCCTTATCAAATATCTCCTTATTCATCATATATATTAATAGAGTCACACCATTCATCCGTGTGGCCTTACAACACTTCTTTATATATGGCATCAGAGACAAAGTATCAAGTAGCATTATAGATTATGAGTCTTAGGACTACACGAACAAGATCTCCTAATAAGAAGATCTCCTTGAGCAACTTTATCATAGACGTAGTTGTAGTATTTAGAATGATAAATGAAATACTGGATCAACCAAACAATTCAACTTTGAAAATATATATCCCGACACATTAACTTGTCTACATTGTGTCAGTTAAACACTCCAACTTATAAAATAATCATTTAAGCACCTCCAAAATTTATGTGTCACGTCGATATCAAATATCCACGAAACACCTACCTTCTCACAAAAAGATGTCTATCTATCTATGTATTATTTCCAACTAACCATAGTTACCTTCTAATTAAACAACATTATTCCTAAACAAACTAGTCATTATACCTTGATTATCTACTATAGTCTTCCCCCTTTATCCTCCCCCATTTGCCCATCCCAAAGCTCAAAGCTTTTTCTTCTCCCTCACTCCTTTGTCCACTTCTACAAGAACCCAAGAAAAAGCTACTAGTTAATTAAACTAACCAACTTTTCTCCTTGAAAGTTACCCACCTCAAATCCATCATCACTACCCCCACCCCACCTCTCTGTTTCTTGAACTATAGCTTCAGACCCTTTGTTCACTTCTTTCAGACAAAATATCAAACAGATAGAGTGCAACAACAAAACCCACCTCAAATTCATCACCACTACCCCCTACAGTCTTGTTGGAGGAAAGAAAAGCTGGGTCTTTTTCTGTTCCTTAAACTGTAGCTTCAGTCCCTTTGTTGAGTTCTTTCAGGCAAAATATCAAACACATAGAGTGCAACAATGAGCTGACATTTTGGGTCAATTGGTGATGATACAGAAAGAGATTACTTTGTTTTTACTCAATGGGAAGACGACAAATTAATGGTGGTGTTGATTTTTGGGGGATTGTGCCACCGCCGAGTATGGCTCCGGCAGAAGCAAATGGTGGACTAGAAGGAGAAGATCATTGGAGAAACTTTGACAACTCTGAAAATGCCGTATCGTTTGGTTTCGTTGCAACTGCTATTCTTATTTCTATGTTCTTAGTAATGGCGATTTTCGAGAGGTTTCTCCGGCGAAGACCATCGTCGTCCGGTGGTGATCGGAATAGTTCCGATCAAATGAGAGTCCAGAGGAAACTTGATTACCCTTCTCCTGAGGTATGCTTTTATTTTCTCACTTTTTTATTTAGATGCAATGTGTGATTCCTTTCGTTTTATATGCCAATATTTAATTAAACGTAAAATTTATGAAATAATATAATGCTTTATGCTCACATATATCAAAATAATATTAGCTTACGAAGAAATTTTAGTAGCTAAGTTAGTTTATTAGTGAGTTGAATTATCCATTTTATAAAATTTCGTGATTTTAAACGGGTCATAGTAGTTACTCCCTTCTTTCTATTTGCATTCTCATTAAAATGGTTTGATTATGTAAAATCTACTAGCTAGTGGTAAGATCTATGCGTGTTTTGTCATTATATTGAATTTATTGTTATTATTGTTGTTGATTATGTAAAATCCACTTAACTAAATAAATATAAACTTCTTATAAAAATTATCAATATCTCTTTGATTATGTTGAAAATTATTATTTTGAACTAAATATAAAAGCTAAAAACACAATAAAAGAGAAAATCTATTGTCATTATCAAAATAAAATGAGAAGTTTAAAGTTTAAAACTTTTAAACATCGGAAAATTAGAGCAAGTATTATTTCCTAAGAGAATTGAAATATTTATCATTACCCTTCATTCATTTTTTACTTTTACTTGTTCATATATTAAAAATTGTATATTTATTTTTATTTGTTCGATTAAAAAATCAAAACATTATTTATCATTATATTGAGATAAAATAAGAAGTCAAAAGTTAAAAGTTTCTAAATATGGAAAATTAGACCAAGTATTATTTCCTAAATGAATTGAAATATTTATTACACACCCTTCGTCCATTTTACTTGTCTATTTATTAATATACTTACACCTTTCTTTTTTAATTGTCATCTATTTATTAATATACTTACACCTTTCTTTTTTAATTGTCATGTTGTACTTTTTGAGAGTCAATTTGATTAATTTTTAAAACTAAATTAGATTATATTAATTCGATATTTTAAATAAAATTTTAGATATTCAAAAACTTTACGGAAAGTACTATAAATTGCAACTTTTTTCAATCAATATGATGAAAAATACATCTTAAACTATAAGTTAAAATTCATTTCATTTGACTCTCAAAAGGGAAATTATGACAACTAAAAAGGAACAGAGGAAGTATTAAAAATAGATGACACTTTTACTTGTTCAGTTTAGAAAATTAAAAAATTATTTATCATTTGGTTTTTAATGTATTTTTTAAAAATATTAAAATATATTATATTTAAAGGGTGATATAATAAATTCATCATTTTATTAAGTACTTTTTAAGAGATGTATCAAGTCAAATAAGAACAAATAAAAATGAACAAAGGAAATACTCTATCCGTCCCATTTTATGTGGCAACATTTGATCGGACACGGAGTTTAAGAAATAAATGAAGACTTTGAAATGTTTACCAAATTGCCCCTTCAAAAAATAGTCATATTAAAAAGTAAACTCAACTTTCTCTTTCCTCATAAATGTATTGGAGTACTATCTTTAAGATTAAGTGAGACCAACAAGGATAAAAGAGGAGTTGTACCTTTAAATACTTACCATATAAGAAAATGTGACATTCTTTTTGGGACTGATCAAAAAAAAAATGGTGCCGAATAAAATGGGACGGAGGGAGTACAAGTTATTGTATTATTCTAGCTTTTTCATACCCCTCTGTCCCTAATTACTTGTCCACTTTTGAATTGACACACCTATTAAGAAAATAATAATTGATATAGTGAGTTTATCATTTTACCCTTATTAATTATTAAGTGGATGAATTAAAAATTAATTCTACCATTTTCAAAGTAATTAATTGGGGGTATAATGAGTAAAAAATATTCGTTCTTTCTTGATTTGTCAAAATGGATAAATAATTAGGGACAACTAAAAAAAAAATTGTGAACAAGTAATTAGGGACAGAAAGAATATTAAATTATGTGACTGTCTCCATCAAACTAAGACGAATAAATTAAAACGTGAATACTTTATTTTTTAGTACCGCAATGAGTAGGCTAACTAACTTTTTTGTGACAGTTAATTGCTTTTTTCCTTAATGTCATTATTGCTTCTCACATAATTATGGCTACTACAATAATAACTTATAGCTGGATTATTTGAATGGGATTCTGTTCATAATTATCATTTTGTAGACCTTAGTGAATATGAATCATTCTTGATCATCATGTCCTTGGAAAATTTATTTTTGAATTTTTGATTCAATTAATCTAACTTTAACCCTCAGACAAAAAGAAAAAATCATTAACATTATTCTAGTTAAACATAGTTTGTCATAATTTATCAGATGGGAATATGAATTAGTCAGGCTCACAAGCTTCGAACAACAAATGATTTAACCGGTAAAGAAAATGTGTCAAGTATCACAAAATATAGGGTGATGAGATTAGGGGTGGATTTAAGAGGGGACAGGGTGTTCACTCTATCTCTTCGATAAAAAATTACACGGTGTATATAAGATATTTTTGAATTTTAGAAGTTGGCTCAGTGGTTAGGGAATTCAAAATTCACCTTGAGGTTCTAAGTTCAAATTTCAGGCACTATATTTTTATTTTTCGAAGACTGGACTTATAAACTGGTCAAACTAATTTATATCCACTACTTTAACATATATATGCATTTTGGTGAGTATTGAAAGTGTTTATAAGCCAAAATTAATCAAAAAATATATAAGTTGGTCACTCTCAAACTTATGATTCTACAACTTATAAAAGTACTTTTTGTATGATCGAGCCTTTTATAGTTTTATCCCTAATATCGTTTGTAAAACAGTAATTTTAAATTATTTCTCTATTCTATTTTAGTTATTGTCCTTCTTCACTAACTTTTTGTGTAAATAGTTTTAAAGAATATTGCAGACATTTTAGCAGGAAAAAAAATGCTTATGAACATCTTTTTATCAAATACATTGATGATTTATGTTGTTCGGGCTCTTCAAAAATATCAACATGTATATTTCAAATTCTCTAAAGGTAATGCATTTTTTGAGGATTTTGTTAAAAATATAATTAGATACTACGAGTGTGCTTTCTCTAATAGCTTAAACTTTTAGATGAGATAGTTACATGCTTCAACATGGTATTTGAGCAGACAAAAGTTCTAAGATCGAATCTCACCGCCACCCATGTCAAAAGTAATTTCCATTTGCTTGACTTATGATACAAAAAATCAGGCCCGCACGTGAGGGGTATTGAGAATATTATTAAATAATGAAAATCTGTTATCTCTAATAACTTAAGCTTTTAGATGAGATAGTCATACGCTTCAACATAATATCAGAGCAGACAAAGGTTCTGAGATCGAATCTCACCGGCTTGACTTATGAAAAAAAATCAGGCCCGCATGTGTGGGGTATTGAGAATATAATTAAATAATAAAAATATGTTTTCTCTAATAGCTTAAACTTTTAGATGAGATGGTTAAATAAACGAATAACTTATCATCAAATTCATCACTTCTATCCGAACACATATTTATAAATTCAACTTTAATACCTTAATACTTATCGATTATTTTTAATCAGCTAACCCAAAGAGGCTCATAATTTTCATCAATGAACTTAAATTTATTGGAAACATCTCATTCCTATGTATTCATGTGATTCTTTTGTCTAAAGCCAAATAATTATTAGACAAGAGGTTGCCATGATGGCCCCCATTGTGTTTTCTGCATGGTACACTACCAAGTATAAAAGACTTTTTAGAAAAAGACTTTTCTAGTTGAAGCCCATGTTGTGTGTGTCCCATTTTTATGCATATTAGAAGACATTAAAGCCCCATGATATGCTATTTTATACAAAGAGTTATTCAGAACAATGGTTTTTTATTGTCATTCTTGTCCCCGCATCTTGTTAAAATAGAAACTATAGCTTCCAATGACATCCCACCATATTTTGACTTTGGAGGCCATGATGACATAGGATGAGTTAATGTTGGGATTCAACATTCTTTTTAAAATCGTGGTGTTCGGTTTAACTTGTGTGCATTTCTATTAACTCTATGAGGTACCTGCTGTTTTCCCTTAGCAACTAGCAGGTATCGAATAATTTTGTCATTTTTGCCTTAGCTGAAATTTTATAGATGGTGAACCCTATTTGACTTCTTCATGTGTTATTCATATTTAGAACCCCTTAATGAAAATTCTAATAGCATATATAAACAATCTAATTTTCCGTAAAGAGGGTTCGGATGGACCCCTCGGCCCTATCTGGCTCTGCCTCTGTCCTCGGGGTAAGGTGTATCCACCCTTGGACCACACCCTTGGGTGCCAATGCTGGGATTCAACATTGTCTTGACATGTTACCTTTTTTGGGAGAAGATCAATGAATTAGGATTTAAAAATTCACAATTTTGAAAGATTTATGAGTGGGAGTATCTGAAGTTTCTGTAGTGGGCTGCATTATGACATATTTATTAATTGTTCCTTTTCAGTTAAGTACACTTGTCTAGTATTCTTCCAAAATTATTGCTAAAGCTAAGATTCTTTTGCTTTAAATGTTCTAATTGATTGCTAGAATCATGTTTATACCAATGCTTAATAGTGTGGAGCAAATTGTTTTATCAAAAAACATACTTCTTTTTTTAAAACAGATCCCTATTTTAGTGTCGTCATGTGTTTTTACTTGAGTCGAGGGTTTGTTAGAAACAACTCCACAAGATAGGGGTAAAAGTGCGTACACCCCACCCTCCCCAGGACTCCACTTGTGAGAATATACTTGATATGTTCTTGTTATTGATGTTGCCTGTTTTAGTGTTGCCCTTTCTACCATGAGAAATCTAAAACATACTTATTGCCTTTGACTCTAGCCTCTCATTTAACTGGCTACTTCGTCAACTTCTCAATCCCTTATGAGTGTAGCTCACACTTCTACATCTTTTCCTATCTATAGTCTGAGGACTGCTACTCATAACTATAAGTCTGCAAAAGGTTAAATCGCATAGCTAATGTAGAATTTTTTTATACTGACAGTGTATATAAGTTAAATTTCATTTTCTTTTGTTGATAGATTCTCACCTATCTATGTGGAGCTGTCTGTATAATGTTCTGCTGTTAATATTTACAGATGACTTTTTACACGAATGGAGTATCAGTACTGATGCCTGGGGAAGAAGTTCCTACCTTCATCGCACATCCTGTACCCGCGCCTTCTCCTATGGAATGTACATCTCAACCCCTTCATCATCAAAACGACGCGTCTCCTATAAGTCCAGCCTCAACTTCTACTAGTCATAGTTCCAGTTGACAACAATACAGATATGAAATTGAAATTTATGGTTGTCACTATCACAAAAACCTCTATGTGAAAGTAGATATTTGTTAGGAAAAATGTCCACTCATACATTATAATTTAAAGGCTTTTTTACCTTGAGGAACTTGTCATTGTATTTACATGTAGTGTAATATGATTTGACTACTGGCTTTCTTCACTACTCAGGATATGTTCCAATTCCAACCCCTTCTTTACATGGAGCCAGGATTTTACTAAGGAATTCCAAATATAAAGAAGTATACACACGAAGAAATCAAAAGGATTAAGCAATTTTTTTTTTATAATTATAAAAGTAATTTTGATCTAATATATACATTTTTCAAGAAGGAATTGGCATCACCAATGGAAGTTGAACCCAATGATCTCTCCCTCCTACCTTCAAGTGTTGATCTTTGTTTGTGTTGGTGTTGAGGTTCTACCCTATAATTTATTTAGCGAAAGAGATTCAAAGAACATTTTAGTACATTATACACATATTTAAGATAGGGTTACTAGATTTTTTAATTAAATTTCGTGTCCAATTAAACTAAGACATTTTTTCTTCTGTCCCTCCTCAAAAGCTCCTACCTTTTTTGCTCTATTGGTGACTCGAACCAACAACCACATGATTGGAGGTGAGAAAACAACAACATACCCTGTGAAGTTCTACTAATTAAGGGGTGTCTGGGGAGGCACTATAGTAAAACTAACTTTTAATGTCAATAAATATACACATTAACAAAGAGAGAGTTAAAACATTTACTGACATTAGTTAATTCTCATTTGATCCAATGTCGATGCAGATTTTATAGACATTTACAAAGAGTACTAATTACCGCTAAAAATACGTATTTAGTGATAATTAAGTTATTGTTATTAGTCAATTGCCGCTAAAGATCAGTTTTGGTGTAGCGAGGATAGAGTGTACACAAACTTTACCAATATCTCACACTAGAACAAAATATCTTTTAGCAACAATAATTATATACAATAACAACGAAGGCTAAAGTCTTTATCGGCATTAATTAATTGACCTTAGTATTAGGTGCGTCTCACACATCTCAACCAATCAAACTTATCATTAAGGTCCAAAATCTTCAAACTTACATAAATCCCTCCATATTTTTTTCCTGTGAACACCCGCAAATACCTTCTTACATTTTTTCTCATACATAAATTCCCCCAATTAATTCTGCTAAAAAACAGGCAAAAAAATGACCAAATGAATGATAAACAAAAAATACACAACAGAAAATTACAAAGAAAACAACTATTCACTAATGACTCTTAATTTAATTCAATAATAATTGTGCATTGTGTGATCAATGCACATTTTCTACATTCCCAATTAGTGCTACAGATTTTTAATTTTTTTTTTGCATATATTTGTATATTTCTGTTGCATTTTTTGGGTTTGCTTTTGGGAGCATAGAGTTTTTTGATTATTGAAAAAAAAATGGCCTATAATGATAATCCCTTTGCAGAAGAAGCTAACGTAAATCCTTTTGCGGTACGTCTCTAGCACAATAGATTGGTGGATTGTATCTGTTTTCCGATAGTAGTTACATTTGTCTCGTAGTTGCCTTTGTTATTCTTCGTTTATTTATTGTGTTTCAATTATCACATTAGTTGGTTATATATGGTTGTTGCCCCCTTTTTGGTATGTTATGTTATGTTTTTCGTTATTATTTTCTATGTCCTCTTTACTTTTGTATTGTTCCGTTAGATACTATGATGTTCTAGAAACAACCTGTCTACTTCCTCGAGGTAGTGGTAAGGTGTCCGTACACTCTACCCTCTCCAGACCCCGCTTTTGAGTAATTTGATACATTGTTGGAAAGTGTTGTTCATGTTGTTAGTGTGGTTTCCATTTTTTTTTTAGTTGCCTTTTTGTCTTGTTAGAAACGATAAAAAATGCCCATGGAGTTAGAATATTGTTTTTTCTTTTTGAATTGAAAATCTATTGGATTCGAGCCCTGGAATGAAAAAAATCTTGGTAGGAAGCGTTTCCCTCTTTAATGAACCTTATACGGCGTGAAATTGGATTGGCTAGTGTCCCGGAATGGGTACCTAACACAGCTCGTAAACCCGAAAAGAAATTTTATTTGAAAATTTGTATGTCCAATTTGAACTATATCAATGGATCCTGGCCTTGTAACTTCCCAAAGGAAGAGATTAAGCAAAGGATGACAAAATTTGATATCAAACCATAAAGTCGTTTTTAGGTGAAGAGGAGCTTTGGAGTAATGGTAAAGTCGTCCCCCTTATGACCTCTAGGTCATTGGTTCGAGCCATGGTATAAGTAATTAATGCTTGTGTCATAGTAGCTAGCCTATATTATACTCCCTTGAGGTGTGTCCTTCCTCGGACCCTGTGTAAACACGGGATGCTTTGTGGATCGGGTTGCCATATATACCTTGCTTATGCATTATTTTACTTACTAAAATGTTCAGAATGGGAGTTCAGCTCGTGGTTCAACAGTCGATATTCCTCTTGATAGTGCAAAGGTGAGACTAGTTAGTTGACAATTTGAATTCTGTATATTTAGCTTACGAATGAACAGAGTAATCGTGTGTTTCATTGCGATACTACGGTTTAATGATCCTTTTTAACTTGTGTAACTATTCAGGATTTGAAGAAGAAAGAGAAGGAACTACAAGCTAAAGAGGCTGATCTGAAAAGAAGAGAACAGGTAGGCTTGTATAGCACTTTATATGGCTATGTTGCTCGGACTCTTCAAAAATGATGACATCTGTCAGATTCTCTAAAAGTAGTGCATGTTTGGATAATCTGACACTGGTGTAACAACATTTTTGGAGAGTCTAGACAACATTCAGTTGCAAATTTGTGATGGACCACAAAAAAGAAAAAGTTTACGAAGGACCATCCATCGGAAACATTTGTCACCGAGTTTTATACACTAGTAATTCTCTGTTTTCTTTGTTTCTTATAGGATGTGAGAAGGAGAGAAGAAGCTTTAGCAGGAGGTATATATTTTCTCCATTGTACATTAATACGTCTTTTCGTGCTCTTGAGCTAATAATCAAAGTTTTGTTGGATGAATAATTTGGTCTTTATTTCTGATCTCCCCTTCTTTCGACAGCTGGTGTTGTTATAGAGCATCGTAATTGGCCACCGTTCCTCCCAATCATTCATCATGATATTGCGAATGAAATTCCAATCCATCTACAAAAGATGCAGTATGTTGCATTCACTACATTGTTGGGTACGTTAATCAGTAATATTCTCAACACGCCCCTTCACATGTTGACTTTTTCATTGAATCAAGCACGTGAAATTACTTTTTGATAAAACGTGGTTGGTGAGACTCGAACTCATGACCTTTGTCTGCTCTGGTATCATGTTAAAAGATATTTGAATCAAGAGTGTCTATAGTCTTAGGAAATTGTTTTGTTAGAATGATTTTCGAGGACGAGCTTTGGTGCTTCTTCGATTGTTGAATCAGACAAGTATCTTTAACTTCAAACTTTGTGAATTGCAGGTTTGGCGGGTTGTATGGTATGGAACGTAATGGCAACCACCTGTGTTTGGATCAAAGGAGGAGGTTGCTGCTAAACTAAATCTTACAATCTTTTTAATACTTCCGAGTTGATTTCTCAAATGGTCATTCAACTAAAGACGACTTTCTGAGATAGTAATAACTATTAGTTGAGTGAGCATCAGAGAAATCAACTCTAATCCTTCAGTATAAATCAGCTATCTGACTTAACCTTTTTGTATCATTATAGACGTTGGCGCTTGGTTTTTCTCTCTTGTCTACTTCTTAGGTATTCCATCAGCCTACTTTTTGTGGTATCGTCCTCTTTATCGTGCGATGAGGTATTATATTGTTGTTGTTGTTATTGTTTTCTTATAATTTTGTAATGTTCTTCTACATGTCGGTGACTATTTTCTCATATCTATTCTGTTTGCAGGACTGATAGCGTGCTGAATTTTGGGTGGTTTTTCTTTTGTTATGCGGTGAACACACATTCTTCGTCTTTTTCATTTCTTTTTTTTGCACTTGATAGGTGCTTATTGAAGTTAGAGTGCTTACTTGTCGGTTGATGTCAAGTTTGAGTGTCTGTTTATGTATTATGCCTCTTTTTAATTCAATATGTATTGCAGATTCACATTGTATTCTGTGTCTTAGCCACAGCAGCACCTCCATTCGTCTTCAGGCAGCAATCCATGACGTAAGTTGAGTTTCTTGTGTGTGAAATGAGACTAGTTTGGATGTTTTCCTCGTCTTTTTTCTATAATCGTGGTGTCTGAGTCAACTTGCTCCTTTCTCTTTTGATCTTTTCTATTTCATATAATATGACTAACTCCTTTTTACATTCTATGGTTCAACAGTGGTTTCATAAATGCAATTAATCTTATCGGCTGGAATTCGATAGTTGGGGTAAGGCTATGTCGGATTTTCATACTGTCAATTCATAAAATCAATCGTCTTCTGAACTTTGCGCGTGTTCAGATGAATGTCAGATTGCGGAAATCAAGAAACTCTAGCCATGTTGTACTAAATTAAACCTTGATTTTACTTGCAGATATTATTCTTCATTGGTGCTGGACTCTTTGCTCTTGAATCAGTGATCAGTATATGGGTTATTCAGGTTTAGTTTATTTGCCCCTTTGTCATTTCTTCTAGTATCGTTCTTACCTACAGATACCTTAACTATCCTTGTGAACAAATAGACACACTTCAAATTGGTTGTGTCATGTTTACACACTCGGAAAATTACACTGTTTATATATAGTAGATGTTAAATCCCCCTTGACTTCTTCGTGTGTTTACTTCTAGCTCCTCAAAAAAGTTATTTTTCATGTTCAAGTGGTTATTCTTATTCACATACTGGATTTAGTTGAACGTGTAGCATCAAAACCGTCTCTGCTCTAACCTAACACCTTTCATGATCTACAATATGCAGCAAGTGTTCTCATATTTCCGAGGGAGTGGAAAAGCCGCGGAGATGAAGAAAGAGGCTGCAAGATCAACGATTAACGCAGCCATGTGAGAGCGAGAAATTCGTGGAGTTTTGAACTTTTGTCAAGTGTATTCTTTCATTGTTTCTTCTCACACCTTAGCCTTGTAGATGAGTTTTTTTTTTTTTTGGTTAATGTGACTTCTCAAGTACATATATAGTGGTGTAATGGCCTTTGGCTATACTGGTGTTGTGTTAATTCTTAAAATCCCAAAACTATTTTTCACATAACTAATGTTAATTGGTACATTTTCCCCTTCTCAGGGAGTTTTTTGCATTCTATAGGAACAATGTTGTATGAATATAGAGAGTTATTCATGTGTGTGTGTATGGTGTCAATCAACAAGAGAATTGAACTCACATCTATACCTCGAAATGAAAAAAATTACTCAAGGTGTTTGTCGTCCCACATCAGTAGAAAATGAGAAGTAGAGAGTTGAGAGGCAGTATAAAAGACAAGGTTTGTGGATGGAGTAAAGCATACCTTTCTCGGCCTTTTGGCTAAGATCAAGTGTAGTATCTGTTCTTATCAGTTTAATATCTGATATGTGAGTCATTGACTCACACGATATT
>JAJOOS010005186.1:0-19448 GCA_029582725.1 Solanum chiquidenum | reverse complement strand
TTTAAGGTGAATGTACTTAGTCGTCAGGCCTTTCTACTCCCCAACAATAGACCCTACCTTCTGTCCCTCCACTTCTTTTCATTCTTCATAATCTCTATGTATCCTAGGGCTACCCACAACCACAGATTCAAGTTCAACAAACATAGAAGTTGCACAAACTGGAGGATACAAACTTAAAATACCCTTTTTAGCATACAGAGACATAAGTAGTCAGCTGAGTGCCTTTCATAAGCCCTATCCGCCATAAGATTTCGGATTTCCTAAATTTCCCAAATCATCTACCAATCACAAATGAAATTCAGACAGGTAAAACACAGAGTAACCGAACTCTTTTGAGCAACTTGCACGGCTTCAATATCTATCTATTTATTTATCAAAATAAAAAGTGTTTTGAGAAACATTCAGCTGTAGTAAGAAGTTGATAATTTGTAACAGCTATATCATATAACTAATGCTTGCAGTCATGAATCATGAATCATGAAGCAAAGAATAGAAAGAATATTGTAAAATTCCAGTCTTTTTAGCTAAGAAAATGTAGTAAATGAAAGACCTTATTCTTCAACATGAGAACGGTATAAATATCAAAATGTAGCCAAAAGTTAGACATTAAACCAAAACAACAAACTATAACTGATATTTACCAATATCATCAACATGAGAATACAATTGAGCAGTAAAATTCCTATGTAGAGTGTACTAATTTCTGATGTCAGTACGTCAAGAATCAATCCAAGATGGCTTATCCAAACAGGACGCTCACAACCAAAATCTAACAATATAATTTGCTTATGATGCTGCAGCTCCAACAAATCAAATCATTGAACCAACTATTGAATGCAGAGAGGTGCTCGAAAGATCAAAACAAACAAAATTGAAGCTCTACTCCTTCGATATATCAAAAAGAACCCTATAAGAAGTTATGTTCAATTACCATAAGTACAAATTGGAAAATACACAAATTCACCAGTTTATAACCCTAGGTCCAAATCAAATACTCCGAACTGAAGAAAAAAAAAAGGTAAATAGAGCAGAGAGATATAATACTGACCAGAAGATCAAGCAGGCCGAGATGACGAACAGAGATAAATAGCTCAAGATATCAAATGATTATCAATAGTGAATTTGAGAGAGACGGAAAAAGGGCAAATTTCGGCAAAAGTAGTTTCTATTACCATAAATAAATATTTTTGGGTCTCCCATAAATTTGGCTAAACATGTTATAAATTGATATTTTTTCTTTTTAGGTAAGCGTTTGGTCATAGAAATAAAATATTTTCATATTTTATTTGAAATTTTTGAAGAAGGAATTATGTTTAGTTATATATTTTTGCAAAGTATTTTATTTAAAATTACTATAAAGAAAGGGTTAAAAAAAGACATTATAATTATTTTTAAATTTAGAATCTAACTTGGAGTTTGGATAGGATAACACAATTGTCTTCAAGACAACACAAGTAAAGATTTTGAAGGCCCCACTCACTCATCACTATCCTCTCTCCTTCACTACTCTTCCAACCATTTTTATCTTTCAATTTCTTCTCCCCTGTCCCTGTGCTGCACACACAGAATCTTGAAATTAATAGCAACACAGAAGGAATGGTCTCTTTTGCTTCAACACTTCCTTCTTTGGTTTCATTGATTCCTTCACCATCTTCCATTAGCAATGCCTCAAGACACCCTCCTCAACCTGTAATCCTCTCTCTTTTTCTTTGTCTATTTTCTTACTTCTTTGAAATGCTGAACTTCTATGTGCTTTACCTCATGTTTTCTTGAAATTAATGCTATTGGGTTTTTTAAAAATCTTTACTTGCATGCTATTCTATTCATGATCACTTAAATTTGTTTCTCTTGCCACTAACATAATAAAGATTGTAACTTTATGAGTTATTTTGTTAGTACAAGTCATGGAACGGATGGGAAGTTGTGATGTTGGGCTGAATGTTGCCCATTGTACGAGTTTATTATCTTAGGAAGTCTTATTTTGTTGTTGTTGAAGAAAATTGAAATCAAGAAGAAGGATGACTTTCTGAGATAATAACTATTAATTGAATGGTCATCTAAGAAATCAACACCCATTGTACTAAATGAATTTTATTTTTATTTTTTTGTGAGCAATGCAGGGTATGATTTGTTGTAAGTTTGGACCAGAGCTTAATAATGAGGATCGCTTTCATAGACGTGATATTCTTCAATCCGTTGGAGCAGCAGTAGGCATGGTGAGTCCCTTGTTTCCATTTAAGCAGGATTGTTTTGTTGAAAGAAATGAGTTAAAACTTCAACAATGTAGTGTATTGTGACCATCCAATGTGCTTCTTGAACACATCAATTGTGTCTAACATGTTAACATTAACTGTCAACAGAAGAAATGAGTTGAACTTCAACATGTTGTCATGTAGTGCAATCCAATATGCATTGTGAGCACGTACGTTGTGTCTAACAATGAGTAAAAATGTCTAATTTCCAATTAAAAACCAACTAACTTACTGCTGAAAAATAATGTTCACTACTATCTAGGGTCTTTGTTTTTATACATCCTATTAAAGATCCAAATTCTGTAACACATGATTACTGTCAAAGGCTCTAAGGTCATTCGCTCTCTCAACCCTCCAACAGAAAAATTCAAACTACATCATATAAATTAGGACAGAGTGAGTAACTATTAGTACTAACAGGTTATATATGTCTGCACTTTCTTTCTCTGACTGAAGGTAACTATATTAGTTTCTTCTCTATTTTCAGAATTCAAGGAGGCACAAACTTCTCCAGCACCTTTTTTCCTAAGAACTCATTCATTTTAGTACAAGTTATGCTTACATGCAGATAACTCAAAGTAGTCTACATAAGATAGATGGAAAATTGTACAATTAGAGATAAAGTTATTGTTGAAAAAAACTATTCAAATGCATATGTAGCTATAAATTAACAAATTTATATTGTGGTCAAATGTATATGCAGTTATAAATTTTACAAATTTACATTATGGACTGTTATCTCATCTAACAATATAAGAGTGTTGAGGTGATGATTACTTTCAGCTGTACTTTCTGTTAGGACTTGATAGCAAGATCCAGTGCATTCATCGAAGTAGCAAATGCTGCTGATTTGATACAACGCAGACAGCGGTCAGATTTTCAATGTAAGCCTGGCAAAGTCTTCATTTTCTTCTCACAAGCAAATCTGGCATACTTCGTTTTAGTGAACTGAGATTCCTTTTTTCTTTATTTACAGCAAAGATCAAACTGACTTTTTATGATGCTATAAAGGTGAATCTTTAATAACAGATGCTAATTACTCAAGTTGAACATACAAATTCTAAAAGTTTTCTATACCTTATTTGTCTTTGTTTTCTTCCAGGCAAATCCGGATATAATTCCATCCTTACTAACTTTAGCACTTAACGATGCCATAACATATGATAAGGTCAGAGACCATTATCTCCTTTATCTTGACTGAGAAAAGTAAAAGACTTGTGTAATTGAGGAATATTTTGCAGGCAACAAAAACCGGGGGTCCCAATGGATCCATACGTTTCAGGTACTTTCTTTTCATCAACCTATTGCCTTGGATAAAGTGTCATACTCCCATGAAGTCAGATGTACCATTTTTGTATCTCCTGTTTTTTAAGTTGAAACTGGATAAAAAAAATTCTGGTCACAGTGGCGGACCTAGGGGGCAGAAGGGGGTAGGGGCGGATGTAGAGGCCTAATTATGGGTTCACGTAAACCCAGTAGTTTTTGCTCACACCTTGTATATATATTAAGAAACCTATTAAATATACACAAATATTTGGCTGTTAAAACAGTTCTTATTGAGTTTTAACTTGAGGTCGTTGTAGGAATGCATAAAGTACAAATCGTGAATCCGTCTCTAGAAGGGGCTTCATCGAATACCCTTCGCCAAAGAAAATTTATATGTGTATTCTAGATGTTGAATTTCGTGTGTCTATTTTTTGTACTTTATGAATCCCTCAATGAAAATCCTGCTTTCGCCATTGTCTGGTCATGTTTTCTTCAATCCAAATACATTTAAGTTCTCTGTTAGGTTTCAGGACTGCTACTGTCATAGACTCAAACTTGATGGAAATGTTATGGATATATGAACTGTATTCATTAGCTTGGTTAACTATCTGCATCAAGTGTCATGTTATAGGATGAGACCTCACTTTTTTCTAAAAGTTGATTGACCGTTGAGATATTACCTTGCCTTTTATTCATCTTTCTTGTACCCTTATTCCCTATGTGAAGCTCAGAGATCAGCAGACCAGAAAATAAGGGGCTTGATGCTGCTTTGAATTTGTTGGAGGAATCAAAGAAGGTTATAGATTCAGATTCCAAAGGTGGACCAATCTCATATGCAGATCTCATCCAATTTGCCGGTAAGTGATTTTAGATCGATGCTAGTTTTGTTATATGTTTAGCTTTATGCTTCTGTTAAACAAGCATATGAATACACCTTAGAGGAGTTTTACCAACAAATTCATGTTCTTGATTAATTTATAAAATTGATGGGAGGTGGTCTGATGGATTTCCTCATGTACCCACCTATAAGCAGCCTCTCAAATGTAACAATTACCGGAATCTAGCATTGACTGTTATCTTCTACAATCTCTTCTATCCTACCTGTTTTCTGCTGCATTTCCAAGTCCACATATAGTCCCAAGCTAAAATTGCACTGATAAGAAAAACTAATGAATATCATAAGCCTAGATAAATAACTTTAGGATTCTTTTGAATGTCATAATTCCTCAGTTAATTTTAGCACCTTACTGGCAAATTTTGTCACTTAAGTTTCTTTTGCTTGATGCAGCACAAAGTGCAGTCAAATCGACCTTTATCGCTTCTGCAATTAGCAAATGTGGTGGTAATGTAGAGAAGGGAACTTTGTTGTACTCTGCTTATGGTTCTAATGGACAGGTTAGCTTTCTTTGGATGTATTTAATTTCCCTGATTAGTGGAGAAACATTGTACCTTTGAACTCCATGGATTCCCCTTTTTATTACTTAATGTCTTGAAGATCCCATTCTGAAAAGGTAAAACAAGATTACAGAAAATGTCGTGAGAGAGAGGCCATGAACACAGTAGAGGAGAGGCAATCAAAAGGGTGCTCAAACTAACTTATGTTCTTTCCACATCTGAATAATGCTCAGTACAATATAACCTCAGTTTCTGATTCTTAAAGTTACAATAGAAAGGTCAATTATATATCATGACTTGTGAAACTTCACTTGTAAAAACACTCTGAGCAAAATGAAGAGAAATGTCGATCATTTAATACCTGTATTGTTATTCGATTAAGTAGTTGCTTCAGGTTATTTATCTCCAAAAAAAGGAAGTTGTCGCTTAAGATCGATTGTGTATTTTTCTCTGTCCACAGTGGGGCCAATTTGATAGGATATTCGGGAGGTCAGATGCCCAGGAGCCTGATCCAGAGGGAAGGGTGCCTCAGTGGGATAAAGCAAGTGTGCAGGAAATGAAAGACAAGTTCAAAGCTATTGGCTTGGGCCCTCGTCAGGTAAAAGAGTAGTTACTATTTGGGCCAACATATTTGTACATTTTGGACCTAGCTAGTTGTGGTAACATCTCCTTTTGGAGGATAAACAATTGGGATCCCTTTAGCAATTCTTTCAAGTAGTATCACTTCCATGTAAAAACTAGAAATGGGAAACATAGGAGGAATGACCTTGACTAGATGGAGTAGACCCTCAGCTTTGCTACTGCTGCAGAATACTGCCATAAGCATTCCTCCATTAGCTTGTAATCCACATTGAACCTTGTATCTATGTGCAGTCAGTAGACTGCCAAATTTCAAAAGCAAGACAGAAAAACATGTTCCCCTTACTGTTCATAACCAGATAAGAATGATGTATCAACTGAAAGTTAAAAAGTCTCTGGGCATGCACGTCCTGCTTTCTTAAAGAACATAAAAAACATTAATGTTCATCCACAATTACAAAGATAATATAGCTGACTGATACTCAAGACAAACTCTAGAACAATTTACAAAAAAAAACATTACTTTTATGTGTGTCCTTGTTAGGTGCCAAAAAATAGTTTCTGCAACTTATTGAAAAAAATCAATTTGGTAATTGACATATTTTCCTCCTTAGTTTTGGCAAAAGGTACGATATCTATTTGTACTGTTTCCACCTGAAGTAACCGAAAAATAAAACATTAAGGTTCAATCCATCATTCCTGCATTTAGCTAATGATACTCTGAAGTCTGAACAAAGAGCTAAACAATTTACAAATGCATTATATTTTCTATGCATGTCTTTTGTCAGTTGTCAATAAGTAGTTTTGCATTTACCAACAAGATCAATTGGTAATGTTTTCTCTTCCCGTTATAATATCTTTATAGTGAATGAGTAAGAGTAACTAACTATAATTTCAATGTCTGTGCAGTTAGCAGTAATGTCTGCATTCTTGGGTCCTGATCAAGCTGCAACAGAGACCCTACTCGCCAGTGATCCAGAAGTTCTTCCTTGGATTCAGAAGTACCAAAGGAGCAGGGAAACAGTGTCTCGAACTGATTATGAGGCTAGTATATGCTCCCTACTTAAATTTATAAAAGACCTTCCAATATCTAATAATCTATGATAAATAATTAGATTAGGTGAATGACCTTTACATCTACAATTTATATTAAAGAATTAACTTTTGGAATATTTGCACAAAGACGTGACATTGTTTCCTCTTTGTTATCTCTCTTTCCCTTTGGTTTCCGTCCACATGATTAGTCACACGTTATTGATTGTATATTGTTAAAATAATACATGCTTAATGCTAAGCCTTAACAGCAAATCTGTCTAATTTCAGGTTGACTTGATTACTACTGTTACAAAATTAAGCAGTTTGGGACAAGTAATAAACTATGAGGCATATACTTATCCTCCCAGGAAAATTGATGTTACCAAACTCAAGTTGTAGAAAGGTGGCAGCTGCAGTTTTTGCATTATGTATGCACCGTGCACAACAGAGATACATCTGCTTACTGGTAAAGATTTGCAGATTAGTAACTGAGAGTTTTGAGAATTTTTTTTCCCACAAGAGGGTATAGGAACTGTATTTACAATATGATCTTTCAATCACATTGGTATATGCTGGTATGTTGTATATGTAGAACCTCTTTACGTATTACCCGCCAACAGGATTATCTTTCAAGATAATTCATGTTTTAATCAACAGCATAATTCATTAGAAGAGCATTAATATGTAGTGTCGCCTTACACCGCAATTGAAAACAAGAGATTAAGGGGTCGAAGACAAGTATTGACTCACAGCCTGGTCAATCTTCTAAAATGTATTTTTTCCAAAAGTGCTTATAATAAAAAGCTACATTTTTTAACTTGTGAAAAACAACTTTCTTTACTCCCATAAACACTTATTTTCTTTTAAAAGTTTGGTCAAACACCTCACTTTTTAAAAACAAGTATTTTTGACCTCCCAAAAGCTTGATGAATCAATCTTTACTGAAAAAATAGACGCGCATGGGTTCAAATCCTTTTGTAAACAAGTCTAGTATCTAAGTAGAAAATGATATATAAACAAACACCTTATGTCAGAATTCCATTACCTCAAAGCAAACAGCGAATCTTCAATTTCCAATGACGATAAATATTCAACTTTTATATAAACTTAAACTCATCTTAAACGTCTGTCCAATCTACTGCCGAATTGAACATGAAAACTGCTGAAAAAGATGATGGGAAAAAAGTATGATGAAAGATACAGAATCTAATATTAAATGTGGTTCCTGTTTCAGTTCTGTATATGTTTTGGTTTAATAAACTGAAGCCCACCCATGAATGGTCTCAGTGGCTCTGGAATAATAACTGAGCCATCTTCTTGCTGGAAATTCTCAAGCAAGGAAACTATCATTCGAGGAACTGCACATGCTGTAGCATTTAGTGTGTGAACGAACTGTGTCGGAGCTGCATTTTTGCCCTTTTTAGGACTTGCTGATGATGATGATTCGGGGCGATATCTTATTCCCAGCCGCCGGCTTTGATAATCTGTACAATTTGATGCACTTGATATCTGTTGAACAAAGAATGTAGCAGATTAGATTATTATTAAAAGAAAATAAAGAATCAAGTTAAGGTAGAGCAGTGATTCAGTTGTCCTAGTTTTGCTCAACCGCTCATCCAAACGATCCAATAGTTGCAGAAATTATGGACAATGCAGCTCCACGTTAAATATGTGATAATTGTACATCTGGAAAAAAAATAGACTTGGTGTCATTGCCTACCTCACCATAACGGCCCAATCCTGGCATCCACGCCTCCACATCAAATTTACGATATGCTGGTGCACCTAGATCCTCAGATGCCATGTCCAGTGTCCTGAACACACAGTATGCTTTGCTTATAAGAAATGAAGAAAGAAAAACAATTGTATGTTTGGTGCACAAAACTGATCAACTAATTAACTAAACATGCATAAATTGGTCCTCGTATATATGAAATTAAGATTCGCACTTGAAATGAAATCCAAGCGATGAGAAGAGCTCTTCTTCAATTTCAATGAGTTCTTTATGGTATGAATCACTTTCATCTGGTCGGCATAGTATGAACATTTCCACCTTGCTGAACTGGTGAACTCGATAAAGTCCCCTGCAGCAAATCACTGTAATTAATTACTTGACGCAGAAAAAAAATATATGTATGACTGTGTATGTGCTCACATATATAATTTTCAGCAGATTTTCCAAATTTTTTAATTTTTTTTTTGATAACCAAGAAATCCGTGACCCGCCCCTTGGACCAATCACAGCCTTCTAAACTCGGTGGATAATGGGCCCGCCCCTCTACCCTTCTCCACTTAAATACCAGGCTTCGTTTTGCATGGTGTGGGGCTTGAACCTGCGACCTAAGCCACAAATCCTCCACATTTTGCCACTAGAGCTAGGCCTTGGGGGCTTTTCCATTTTTGATGGACACTCAGTGATGAAACTAGGAACTTAAAGCACAAACGGTCACAGAACAACCAGATATTAAAGTAAATAATACATTTAGTGGGCTCATGGAATTTATATATATGATAATAAATTAATAAAACCTGAACTCTTCAATATTTAGCAACTTCCATACTTAAATTGTTGGATGTCATTATTACCCCCTGTACTACAATGTTTCCTCCGAAAAAACCTCTTGAATGAAACTAAGTTAATGTGTGCATTTCTCGCACCATACACATTTCAGCTCAAAAAAAAAAGAAACCAAGAAAGTTGAATACGAAAAAGGAACAAATGAGGAATAAGACTAATTAATACGAAAAGTGGAGGGAAAATGCAACATGGCTGCTGTTTTTTGCCTAATTTTAGTTCTCACATGTCACAAAGAGAGTAAAATCACTCTTCGATGCCACTTGGCATTCCAAGGGGGGGGTTTAAATTGGAAACATAGTAGTTTAGGGGGTAATACAACACCCCGTAGTTTAAGTATGAAAGTTGCAAAACGTGGATATGTATTCTCTCTTTATAGCATATGTCATCATATATTATGTGAAGAAAGAAAGCATTTTTTTAAAAAGGAAGACAGGAAAAGAAAAGAATGACGGGAAGATAAGAAATCACAAGTAACCTAGTTGCAGCTCCTGCAGCACCAGCCTCCGTCCGGAAGCAATGCGAGAACGCCACATATTTCAATGGTAATGAAGACTCAGACAGAATGGAGTCCATATGTATTCCGCCTACTGGAATTTCAGCGGTGCCAATCAGGCACTGATCACTATTTTCGATGGAGTACACCTACCAGTCATATAGTAAAATATCACTCATCAGCTAAATCAATTTAACCAATTCATTTCAGTGAATGATATTGCTTCAGCTTCTCCTTCCCCCACCCAAAAAAAAAAAAAGTGAAAAAATCACAAAGCCTACCCAGAACAATGACAAACATGCCAAGAATGAAAAAGAAAAGTAAAATATACATAGTTATACATTTAACTAAAGACTAACAAGTCGCAAGTGAGAGGTTCAGAATATGACTATGATTCATGTAAAGAGCTTGCTCAATTATCAATTAATAAATCTGCATATGAAGTTAAAAACCCAAACTATGGTGGAGAAGAAGTCTCTAGCTTCAAATAACAATGTCAAGGTCATTAAACTCTTCTTTCAGTAAACCAGGGTTGCCTTGGTAGCTCAAGACTTGGTTCGAGTAAAAACTTCGCGTCACCATCAAAAATCAGTTCAAAAAAGAGAGAAGATATTATGCTCTTCAAAAAAAAATACAAGATAAACCATAAATTGGCTGTTGTGGTTATCTCTCAATCTGATTTTCAAGCAAAGTGATAACACCTATCTACAGACACAATGGCAATGTTCACAAACAGAAGATGAAAAGGACACATCACAGATTGTGGACAAAATCATCCAAATGGCATCAACATTAATGAAAGACAAACCTGAGTGTTTGTTCCACGGGGTTGAAATCCGCATTTTTCCACCACAGATGACCGTACAATCTCAGGAGTTGTCAGAGGTGTAAAACCTCTTTTCATGGCCTCAGAAACTGCCCAGTTTACAAGACCCATCTCTAAAATAACTGCTTCATTCTTCAAGTAATAGAATTTCGACCCACTGACCTGAAAAGCAAATTTAACTTAACCATAAGCAAGCTAAATCAAGATTTCCTATAACCAACTCATCTTCTGAAAGTAAGCAGTGGTAGCAGGTCAATTTGCCTATGTGGTATACAAACTTAATCGTGTCCAACGATCTTTGGATGCAAGCACTCTGATAAAAAACAAAGTAGTGGAAGACCAACATTCAACCGGCAAACACAATTTACCAGCTTGGCATAACTGTATGAAAGCCAATGGCGGCTACTACATTAGGTTTGATAACTCGATAGCAGAAAGAGTTTGGGAAGAACATGGTCCAGTATGCAAAGGGTAACATGGTGAGGAAGAGACTGGTTTTTCTTTCAAAACAAATGGATTGTATTGATAATATATACAGCCACTAAGTTAGTTCTAGGTTACAAAACAAATGCCTTGGGTGAGAAAGAATACCTCAGCTGCAGCATCAAAATCAAACAGATCTAGCTCTTTTCCCAGCTGGACGTGGTCCTTAACAGCAAAGCTAAACTCAGCAGGCTTACCAACCTGAAATACAAGGAATGTAAATGAGGCTTGAGAAGGACCAAAACAATGTGGTCTGCACACCTGTGTATATCAAATAAGAAGTACCATTTTCCTGACTGTTGAAGAATCTTCCCCACCTAATGGAACATCTGGATGTGTCATATTAGGTATGGATTGTGCTTCTTGCTGCAGCTCATCTGTAAGTTTTAGTAGGTCTTCTTCCAAAGTAACAAGTTCTTCCTTCAGATTCTTTCCTGATGAAAAATACAATTCACACAATGAATAATCTAGCCACCAAAAACTTCAAGGTGGACATAAAATAAGAAATGAACCTTCTTCAATGAGCTTCTGGCGTTCTGAGGGTTCTAGTTTTCCTTTCATCTTGTTTGCAACTGCATTTCTCTCTGCTCGTAACTTTTCAACCTCCTGTTATCTGTGAGTAACAATTAGCTAATATTGAGAACAACCAGTTCTACAAAAAATCATTCAAGAATGTAAATGTGTTACTTCTATGAACAAATCGAAGCTCTAAGAATGCAACACAAAGCACTAAAAAACTTTGAAATAATCAAGACAATGGTAATGAGCAGAAATCCTGCTCCTTTTGTCATGTATCATTATCCTATAATGCAAAGGAGAGGGAAAGATGACAGGAGGGAATCTTTACAGAGTACAGGGTCATATCTGGAATATAAATGCAATTTACAAGAAGTAGCTCTATAACACCTTTCCTAGACATGTAGCTTTACATATCACATCTATTGGACTTCATTGCGTAAGATATATCAATCAATCCTCTCTTCTCGCTCCTCTTTTCTAACGTTCATTAACGGCTACTAGAAGCGTGTCCTAACACGGTCCACCATTGATGGAGCCTCCGGGAGGCCATCTTCCGGCGCATCCGCAAGGAGGGAATCACCATATTTGTGGGGTAAATGCTATGACAGAAGGAATCTCAGAGAAACCATCATATGCTTGTACAATTCCTGCTCCAGCAACAAATCCTACTCATCCTTCGACTTCAATTCGACAGGAAAGGGAAAAGGTCCAAGCTCGACACTCTGCCCATAATGGAATGCCGGTTGTGATCTTCAAAGCTTCTGAGTATTATGGAGTAACGGCTGATGAGTGTCGATACACAATTGTGGGTAGGTTCTCCAAAACCCGACCCCAAATTGACAAATCAGATCCCAATTTAAGGAGAAGATTATTATTTTTTTGAGAATTAGTACTGTTGTATTCTTCAGCATTAGGACTGCTGGCTACCACCAAAAACATGTTACAGGGGAGTGAGATTCAAATCTAAACTTTACAAAGTACCTAGGAAATCAACCAACTCCTCTACTTCCTCTATACAGTTTTGTTTACACCAAAAAAATAGGGTTTCCAGGCACTTCCATTTCACATCATGAATGGACCTGATCTTGTCTTCAAAGCACCTTCCATTTCTCTCTTTCCAAATTGTCCACCATATGCATGAGGGTATTATCCTCCACCATTTTTTCTGACTCTTGCTTCCGCCTCTTCTAATCCAACAGCTCATCAGATCAGCTGTATGCTCTGGCATTGTCCATGTTGTCTTTGTGAGACGGAAAAACAGATTCCACACTTGAGTAGTGAACTTACAGTGTAGGAACAGGTGATTATTTGTCTCTCTTGTTTCATTGCACAAAAAACACCTAGTCACCACTACTCTCCCCTTCTTTTGTAGTACTTCATGAGTAAGGCATGCCTTTTTAACTACTAGCCAAGTGAAACCTCTCACCTTGGTTGGAGCTATATTCTTCCATACATTCTTCCATATCCTTGGCTCTTCCTCCTGCATAACACTATTTTCCCTCTTGTACAAATTTTTAACAGAGAAACTTCCTTCTGTAGTGTGTCTCCACCTTAGCTTGTCAGGTTCCATTGTGGTTCCAGATTTAAGGAGAAGATTATAATTAATGGTTCTTCAAAAATTGGTGTTTACGACAACTACAATGTTTTCATTGATCTAACAAATGAAGAGGACTTCAAATCAGTTTGGTTTAAGAGCGTAACTGAGATTGATGAGGCACAAATGTGGTTTACAAAAATGGTCTCCTGACTTCAAACCAGAAGAAGATCTACCAATAGCTCCAGCATGGGTTCTTCTACCAGGTTTGCCCTTTCACTTACATACTTGGCATTATATTAAACAATTATTGAACTCTGTTGGAACTCCTCCTACTCTGGATGCTGCCACTAATGAGCGTACTAGGCCGAGTATGGCTAAAATCAGAGTCCGGAGCCGAAAGGGCAAGAAAAATTGTCAAAAATTCCAAAAGGGCAACAAAATTGATTTTAGAACCAAAAGGGCAACTTTCTAACGATCAAATTAACGTCGTCTAAATTAGGGTGGCAGCCGCAAAGCGCAGGTTTCAATGCGCCTTACAAGGCGTAGGCCGTCAGAGCCTTGCAAGGCGCATGGCGGTTGAGCCTTACAAGGAGTAGGCCGTCAGAGCCTTGCAAGGCGCATGGCGGTTGCGCCTTGTAAGGCGCATTAAATCTGCGTTTTGCGGCAACATTAAAAAAAAATATTTCTTTTTTTTTTCTTGTAAGGCGCATTGATAATTTTTAATAAGCCACCATGTTCTTTTTTCTCAAATGACACTGAAACAATTTTAGGTTAAGTGGCCCACACAATTCAATTAGAATATCAAGTTGCATTACACAATTTTAATAAGTCTTTTTCTTATTTATTTCTATTTTTTGTCTTGTATAGTTAATTATAAAAAAATTAGCATTATTTTTATGCAAAAAAAATGTAGTAGTTTATTGCTAGAAGATAAGCTTCATACATTTGTGGTAGTTTATTTCTAAAAACTGTAGAGTTGAGTAGACCACATGAAGAAAGAAGTTAAAGCAAAAAATTCTCACAACAATTTTTTTTATATAATTTGATATTATTGAGTACAACATATAAGGGACATGATAGAAAATATAAGACAACACTTCTAGAGATTTTTCTTTATATTTTCTATTTGAAATCTCCAAATATTTTCTAAATATTGTTCTATAATCCATGTCATGGGCAAAAACTGGTATGCTGGCAACTCACAAGCTTGGAAACACCTTCTGCTAGCAAGAGATATGAGTGAAAAATGCATTCGGTGAAAAATTAACAATGGTAATTGCAGTTTATGGTGGGATTACTGGACAAAATGGGTGCTCTTGCCAACATCTGTCCAAACTTTATGACAAGAGACAATGCTAAAGCAGACGTAAAAGACTTCTTGAGAAATAACAGGAGGAATGTCCAGAAGCTCTATAACACATTTCCTAGTCATGTAGCTTTACATATCACATCTACTGGACTTGGAAATGATGAAATTAAAGATTATGCTATCTGGAATGATACAGAAGATGGTCACTATTCTAATAGCACTGCTTGGAACTTGATAAGAACCACCGACAGATCAACACTTAAGTCTCTAATCTGTGGCACAAATCAATTCCTTTCAAACACTCTTTTATCAGTTGGAGGATATTTTTTGGACATTTGCCTTTTAGAGGAGCTTTATCAAGGTTTGGGAACAATGAAGATGTGGATTGTGTGTTGTTTGGTACCACAAAATGATAGTATACAACATACATTTGTCGAAGGTAAGGTTGTTGAACATGTGTGGAAAATAATGGGTGCGCCTCTGGCTATTAGACATGATACAATGCCAATTAGAGGAGTATTCAACAAATGGTGGAGCCTTAAACCAAGAAATATGGTGCACAAGCTGATTTTACAAGCAACACCCATCATGATATGTTGGGAAATATGGAAATCTTGGGCTAGTTGTAGATATGGAGAGAATGGTAAATTCTATCTATATCAAATGATCAAACAGTGCATTTGGAATATGAAAGTTGTAATTAATGAAGCCTTTCCCGACGTAGCTATTGAAGAAAGCTGGGTCAATATTTGCAATAATGTGGAAAAGATTAGACCTCTTGTTAGAAGCACTGTTGTTAGCTGGAAGAAACCAATTGCTGGAAGGATAAAGCTCAATACTGATGGCAGTTTCTACAAGGATACAAACAAGGCTGGTATAGCGGTGTGGTAAGGAATGACAGAGGAGATTTCATCATGGCTTATTCTGTCCTGGTTCACAGTCAAAGCAACAACCAGACTGAAGCTTTAGCAGTCAAGTTTGGTGTACAATGGTGCATGCAACAGTGATTCACAATATTAGCCATCGAATTGGACTCTCTCATCATCTCCGACATGTTGATCAACAAGGATACCAACAATCTAAAGCTCAAACACATTGTGAGTGGCATCGTAAATCATCTCACTGGTATCCAGTATGCCATTTCTCATTGCTACAGAGAAACAAATCAAACTACAGACCTCCTTGCTAAAGTGGCCTCTACAAGTGGAACTAGAACCTTATATTACTCACTTCAAGAACTTCATAGAGAGGCAAAGGGTCTACTTCAACTTGATAAATGGCAAACTCCTACTTTTCGGAAAAGTTATGAAAAATGTAACTTCTTTGTTAGTTAAAGTTCTTTTTGGATATTTGGAAAGGATTGTCCATGGGCTACTTCCTTTCCTAGCAAGATTGTTGTGCAATCTTTTTTTGAAGACTTGAGGCAAGGTTCCATGTCCCCCTGTTGTCATTATACATATTTTTGCTACTTAATTAACATGGTAGGGGTCCAAGCCAAACCTCCCCACCCCCCACCTCAGGCCCACAACCTAAAGTGATGGCTTAAACTTTAAAAAAAAAAAAAGAAGTACACAGCAGAACACATCCATTAATCAATTAACAGCCACCTGATACCTATATCCGCAATCATTTTTGCCAAAAGTACGTAACACTAACGCTGAACTTCTTTAAAATGCAATTACAGTTGCCATGAGAGAGAAACACTAATTCTAAACTTCTTTATCCTGCAATTTACACAGTTGGCGAGAGGGAGAAAAACTAATTCTGAACTTCTTTGAAACACAATTTAGACAGTTGGCAGGAGGGAGGTTGGAACTTTCCCAGACCAACCATAAGAAAACAGGAGAGAAATGTTCATACTCCTCGTAAAGGATTTTCAAACTTATATCATGACTCTGGTTATCCACATTATAGAGTCACATACAGGTGTCTTCTTCTAAATTCCATTTTCCATTAATTCCATTATAGTATGTATATATGTCCGTAAAATGTTAAATGTTCACGAAGATTATACAGTGATGCAGTAGCTACTGCTCAAGTTTCACTAACAGCACAACTGAATTATGAATTTTGAAGATAAAATGCAAAATATCGAAAGGTTGAGACTTTATCTTCAAAAGAGTGAACAAGTGAAATAGAAAATTGACCTTCTGAACATTGAGCAACTTCTCGTAGAGCTGAAGAACAAGCTCCAAATTAGCATTGGAGTTCCTATTCTTAATATTAACCGCAACTGACTCCTTATTATCTCTTATCCACTTGAAATCAATTGCAGCTTTCCATTGGGGCTTCACCACTATATTCACCGCCGCAAAATTTAGTGTTTTAATAAAACTAAACTAAACTAAAAAAACGTCAATATAAAATTACCTTGATACTCGTCTGTGGAGGTGGCGGCAGTTTGGACGGCGGCGGCAGAAAGGGATCTAACGGCAAGAGGGAACAGAGGCCTTGGATAGTAGGGCGTTAGACGAGAGGTTAGGGTTCTGGAGAAGTAAGGAATTGCAGCAAGTTTGAGGGAATGGAGAGTAGTTCCGGTGAAGCAGCAGTGCAGTACCATAGCTCCCGCTGTCTGCTTCGTTGGTCCTGGTAAGGGGAAAGGGGTGACTGGTTTTCTTTCGCTAATTTATCATCCCTTTTTTTCTTTTCTTTTTCAAAATTATACTTCTACTTATCCTACTATTTTTGAAGAAAAAATATCATAATTATTAATTTATTATTTTACTCTTTTTTAATACATGTTTTATATGGGAATAGCCCAACTGAAGGAAAATAGATAAAATTGAGATTTCAGAATTGGAGTATGAACTTGGAATCATGATATAAAGATTGGAATTATTCTATGAGAAACTTGTAAAGGAAACTCATCAATTGGCAAAGATAAAGTTTTAAAATCTTAAAATTTGAAGTTAAGTTTCAGATTTGACGATTTTAAAATTGTTATTAGTGATTAATAAGTGTTCTTTCAAAAGATTGTGTTTATCACGATGAATTCATATTTCAGATTTGAGGATTGATGTAAATTTTAGTTGAATGTAATTTTTTTTAAAAAAAATATACAAGATTGAAAATGAACAATTGAAGTTGTCCGACGAAACTCTATCAACAATCAACTTGTACTCGTGAGCTTGAAAACATACTTATGTTCTTGTATCTTGAAACCATAACTAACGGCAATAATGTTGCGAATTTTCTCTTTACCACTTTATGTTGCTTTATATAATCGGAAATATAGTAATGAATGCATTGATACAAAATACAATCGATCAAATGTGGTGAATATAGTGATGCATAACACGCATTTCATATTTTTATTTATGAGTTCAACTATCGATATATGTATCTATTATATTTTTATATTTTGCCTTAATTGGGTCATGTGTTGATATCAACAGTTAATAGTGATATATTTATTGAAATAAAGTAAAACAAAAACGTGTACCGTCAAAAGTGTACATAAAATATGCCTCTACATCAATAATGATATACTCAATGAAATATAGTTAAAACGAAATGATGTATACATCCAACAATGTACATGAATAGTATATACATGTATCACAAATTTATTTACGATACATACACAATGCTCTACACTAAAAATCACATTCATTGATTAAAGTACAAATTCAATGTATCTAACAAAATTATATGTTTTACAATTTGGTTTGAGCAGTAAATAATAACTAATGGAATAAAACGATCAATATAATTGAGTGAATATGTATATCAAAATTAAGTGAACAAATACAAGAAATTTGAGCGACAGAACAATGAATTTAAGCACCAGATATAGTTTTAAGCCATAAGCTATAAATCATAATTTCAAAAAGTATGGCTACTAATGATAATTATGCTCCAAATTATAATTGTTTGTCTTTTTATTTTTTTTACTATTATAAAAAAAATAAGGAAAAAAAACAATATTGTGAAATGGCTTGAATTTGAAATCATTAGTAATTGAGGTTAAATATATGTTTGTCCCTATTGAGTTTGTTTAAATACGACGTACTTACTGTAACGACAAACAATGTTTAACACATGTCCTATTATTCAATGAAAAAAAAAATATTTATCGTTAAACTATCTGAAATGATCCAAATACGCTCGTAAAATTGGTTAAATTGTATCGGGTTCATTTTCTCAACTATCATCCAACATTGCTCTAAATCAATCATTATTGTAACGATTATTTGTTCTCACTTTCAAAAACACTAGTTGAAAATTATTGTTACTGTGTCACCACTTTATGATTTTTTTTATCATGGTAGATGCCCAACCAACAAAAAGTGTGTGAGGCTCCATTTATTTTTTGACACATGAACAAGTGGGTCATTTATGTACTTTTCTACTTTAAAGCAAGAACTTTCTACAACTAACGAGAGAGAAAATATATTTACTCATAAATTGAGTTGAACAAATATAAAAAATGCTAGAAAAATTATGTGTGTTTGCTATTTTTTTTAATCATTATTAATATTATATTAATTTGTGGGATTATACCGGATATATTATTGTTGTTGTAATTGTATGTTAGTTTGACAAAATTATTTTGATATGATATTTTTTTTGTGTATTCATGTTGTGTTTTTTTTTTTTTAAATAATTCTCTCATAATTATTGTGATTTTAAAATGGAGTCCTTTTATTTTAATTGTTACGATCTAAAATGTCGATTGTTACCTTATTTTTAAATTAGAACTTTTGAAGGAAAGTAAAAAAATTTAATTATATTATTATTGTGGGGATGATTGCTTAAAACAAAGTATCACTACTCAAAGAAATAGTTTTTAAAAAGTAAAACTTTAAACCTAAACTAAAATAACAAAAAGTAAAATAATATTTATAATTAATATATATATTATCATATATAATACAATTCACTGAATAATTATAAAAATATAATAAAAAATATCATATCAAAATAAATTTGTCAAACTAACATACAACTACAACAACAATAATATATCCGGTATAATCTACAAATTAATATAATAGTAATAATGATTAAAAAAGAGTAGCAAACACACATAATTTTTCTTGCATTTTTTATATTTGTTCAACTCAATTTATGTGTAAATATATTTTCTCTCTCTTGTGAGTTGTAGAAAGTTCTTGCTTTAAAGTAGAAAAGTACATAAATGGCCCACTTGTTCGTGTGTCAAAAAATAAAGGGA
>JAJOOS010005185.1:0-24838 GCA_029582725.1 Solanum chiquidenum | reverse complement strand
CATATATATGATTGAATAAATTTATGTTAGTTATTATGTATTAGAATTATTTGAATCATGATTTCTAGTTTATTAGCACACTGGAAACAGGGAGAAAACTTCTATACTATGCCATCCTAATGTTGAAACCGGTAGGCAAGGAAAGCAAAGTTGGCCAGATTCTTACATGTTATTTGGGCTGGGCATAATATGGTTAAAACCGAAAAAACTGACCGAACCGGTTTTTTTTAATTTCGGGTTTTTGATTATTTCGGTCGGTTTTGGTTTTGATTTTCAATATTTCAGTTTTTCGGTTTGGTTTTTGGTTTTTAGCTTTAAAAATTTGGTTAACCGAAAAACCAAAATTATATGTATATAATTTTTACCCCATTCCAGCAGGCCCAATTATAGTTGATAGCCCACAACCTTAATTAAAATTCTCAGCCCATGCCCAACCCAATTCCAATCAAAATTCAGAAATCCCTAAATTGATTGCCCTAAGTCCTAACATCAGATTCAATTGTCGTCTCTCATCTCTCAACATACGCCGCAACTCTCATCTCTCAACATACGCTGCAGGTCTCATCTCTCATCTCTCAACTCTCGTCACTCGTAACTCATAAGTCGTAGACTCGTAGTAGACTAGTAGTCGTCAGTTGACTCGTCTCTCATATCTCAACTCTCTTCTTTCAACTCTCGTCTTAGTTATGACTTACGTCGTAGATCGTCTCTCAACTCTCATCGTCGTTCGTTGTTCCTGGCTCCTCACTGACTGCTGAGTGATCGCAAGTCGGATGGTCGTAGGCGCAACCCGCAACTACTCAGTGCACTGCTCGCAACTCGAAAGTCGAAGGTCAGTGCTCACTAGATATGTTTATATATCGCGTCTTCAGTCTTAATTTCATGTAGAAATCTTTATATATGTTATATTTAATTTCAAATACGAGATGAGTTAGGGACTGATCATGGAAGTATTTCTGATCCTCTACCATGGAAGTTCTGCTTCTGTCTATTATGTTTAAGTGTCTGTTAGTTAGGGACTGATAAGTGAGTCGGTTAGCATAGTTAGTTAAAATGCGCAGGACATTTTTAGACATAGGAATTGGGATGTGTTGGTACATGTATGACTTGTGAATTCTATTGTTGTAAATTGTGAATCCTCTATTGTTTTTAATCATTCAATGCAACTATGCAAGTATGCAACTATGTGATAATTTGTGTGATTTGTGAACTGTAATGTATTGTGTCTTTCTGAATTCTAATTGTTGTTCTTATTTGTTTCACTTTTTTTATAGATGACACAAACTGGAAGTAGGGTAAGTGAAAGTGGAGCTTCAAATGAGAGCATACCTAACACCTCATTTCCGAATGAGGTTGAATTTGATGTTGATACTTCGAAGAAAAGAAAAGTCATGGAACCTAGAGCTACTTGTTGGAAGCATTTTGACAAGTTCACCGATGAAAGTGGACCTAGTAAAGCCAAATACAAGTATTGTGCAAAACCTTATGCAGCTTCTACATCAAGTAATGGTACGTCGTCAATGAATACTCATATGACAACATGTCCTAAATTTCCCCGTGACACCGTAGATAAAGGTCAAAATCTAATTAATTTTTTACCATCTTCAACGGGAGCAAAGGAAGGGGTGATTAGCACTTGGAAATTTGACCAAGCACAAAGTAGGAGAGCTTTAGCCAAAATGATAATTGTTGACGAGCTACCGTTTAGTTTTGTTGAGAAAGAGGATTTTAAAAACTTCATGAGAATTATGGTGCCACAATTTCATATTCCTTCTCGTAGAACCGTGATGAGAGATTGTTATGAACTATACCTTGAAGAAAATCAACTTTTGAAGAAGGTTTTCAAAGAAGCACATCCAAGAGTTTGTCTTACGATAGATACTTAGACCTCTATACAAAATATCAACTACATGTGCCTGACAGCCCACTTTATAGATAGAAATTGGACTTTGCATAAAAGAATAATAATTTTTTTTTGCTATTTCTAGTCATAAGGACATGGATATGGCGGCTTGCATTACTAATTGTTTGCTTGAATGGAGTTTGGATAATGTGTTTACTATTACAGTTGACAATGCTAGTTCTAATGATGATACTGTTAAAGAAATGTCTAAACAATTGAGTAATTGGGGAACTAACATTATGAATGGTGACCATCTTCATGTGAGGTGTATGGCACATATCATTAATCTTATTGTGCAAGATAGGTTGAAGGAAATTGGTAAGTCTGTCAAGCTAGTGAGACAAGCCGTGAAATACATTAAACAATATCCCGCAAGACTTAGAAAGTTTAAAGAATGTTGTGAATCTCAATTGATAACTTGTAAGAAATCATTATGTTTAGATGTTCCTACTAGGTGGAACTCTACATATTCGATGCTTGATATAAGACAACATTTTGAGCTTGCATTTGAAAGATATAGTTTTTATGATATTGGATACTTGAATCATCTTCGTACCTTTGGTTCTGATTCTTCTGAAGATAAAAATGAAACTAGTGTTGAAGATGGAACTAGTGTAGATATTCTTACAAGTGTTGACTGGAAAAATGTGAGATCAATGGTGAAATTTCTTAAAACTTTTTATGTACTTACTTTGACGGTCTCTGGTTCTAATTATGTCACTAGCAATACACGCTTTGTTGAAATTGCTGAACTTAATCTTATTTTGAAAGAGATGATGGCAAATGAAGATGGTAATTTGAAAGAAATGGCAGAAAGTATGAATGAGAAGTTCAAAAAGTATTGGGGTGAACCACATAAAATGAACAAGATGATCTTTATTTCATCCATATTGGATCCCCGTAACAAGCTTGATTATGTTCCATTTGCAATTGTGGATATGTTTGAAAAAGAAATTGGGGACAAGCTATGTTCAGAAGTGGAAAAATACATGACCAAATTGTTTGAATATTATGTTAAGAAATCCTCAAAAAGCTCTTTACATGTACCATCTTCACCCACTTCATCTGACAATTCATCAAGTATATCTAGTGTGAGTGGTTGTGGCAACTTTGTAAATAGAGGAAGAATGAGAACGAAACAACAATTTGAGAAGCATAAAGAAGTTAGTGGAAGTTCAGGTAGTAAATCAGAATTGGAAAGATATCTTGCTGAAGATATTGAGCCAGATA
This sequence comes from Solanum chiquidenum, assembly GCA_029582725.1. Classification (NCBI taxonomy): domain Eukaryota; kingdom Viridiplantae; phylum Streptophyta; class Magnoliopsida; order Solanales; family Solanaceae; genus Solanum; species Solanum chiquidenum. The sequence continues at coordinate 21,705 of JAJOOS010005185.1, read as the reverse complement.
GTGATGACTTTGATATATTAAAGTGGTGGAAAGTTAATGAGCCGAGATTTCCTATTCTCGCGGAGATGGTTTGTGATGTGTTAGCCATTCCCATTTCAAGTGTCGCATCAGAATGTGCATTCAGCACAGGAGGTCGTGTTCTTGATCCCTTTAGGAGTTCATTAACTCCTAAACTTATGCAATCTCTTATTTGTGTTCAAGATTAGCTTAGAAGTGAGCCTTTTCCAATCAATATTGAGGAAGATTTAGAGTATCTTGAGCAACTTGAACTTGCTAAGAATTTTTTATTTGTATTAATTATATTGAAAATAATTTTCTTACTTGTGTTTCTTAACAACTAACAAATTCTTTCATATTTTTTTAGATTTTGCTTGTAGTGGGACTGAATCTAGTATTATTGATATATAGTTGCAACTTGTAAGTTCAACTATCAACTAGTGATGCGTGGTAACGGGTAAGTAAAGAACTTATTTACATAGCTTGCTTGATAGTTTTATATATTTTATTATGAAATGTACTTGGGAGCTATTGTACTGGAGGTTGCAACAATATTTTGTTGGTTTTCTAAATCTTTTGGTTGCTGCAAATTGCAATGCTGCCTACTGCAGCTGGACTTTAGTTTGTAACTAACTCTATTTTAGGGCTGGGCACAAGTTTGTTGAATTCTCTAGTGTTGCTGTCTTGACTGTTGATAGTCTTTTTATTCTTATTCTTGACTAGTTTGTTAATGTTGCTGCCTGCTGGACTGCTTGGACAAGAATTATCAATGAATGTTTCTCAATACATTTATGCATTAGTTAGTTACACCAAGATTCTTATTCTTTAAGCATGAAAATATGGAATTACGTCGGTGCTAAAGGCAGCCTGATATGTTGAGCAGTAACTTGTCACTTTATGTTTCACAGTGGAACAATTTGTGCTCCAAAATAGCACAGACAGTGAGACAAACACAGGTTGCAACTTGCAAGACCAAGTAGTGGGGACTCCTCTTAGAGACTTCTCTTTGTTTGAGATCTCTGTCTTGTCTTCCTGTTTAAAAACAGAGGAAATTTGTATTTTTTTTAAAAGTGTAGAATCGATCAAATAGAGTCGAAAACTCTAAAACAAAAATCGAGAAAAAAGAAAACACTCGAAAAAAAATCAGTTAACAGAACTTACTTACTTATGAAGAAATGTGATTTTTCTATTCATTCTCTACTCAACGTCTCCTCCCCTTTCAAATAAAAAGAATGGATATAAATTTGGTTAGACAACAATTACTAAAGTCCACAGACCACTGTTAATTAAATTTGGTTAAACCGAAATAAACCAAACTGAAATTATAATAACCGAACCAAACCAAATTTATTTCAGTTTGATTTGGTTTCACATTTTGTCAAACCAAAAATCGAAAAATGAAAAACCGAACCGACCGAACTCCCAGCCCTACATGTTATATTTTGGGTAAAGGCTACATTCTTTTGAGGAAAGAGAATTTTGTTGATTTTACTTTTCTTCATTAAGGAAATAAAAATTCCGTAATTGGTTATAATTAATTATTTTCCCTTATTGTGGTGCTCTTCCATCATCTATATAATGTGTCCCTCATTCTCTTCATTCTTCACGCTAAAACCACTTTAACAAATATCAGAATACACTATCTACTCTTAAAAAGAAAAATAAAAATTCTTATAAACGTTCGAAATTTCTTTCTCTGTTGTGTTGTTGTTTCGGGTTGGATATTCTACTAAATACTTCATTGTTGATAAATAAATAGAAAACGATCAAAAATACCCCTCAACTTTGTTTTATTGGTTGACTATGCCTTTAGCGTTAGAATGAAGTTATTCTTACTCCTGCCGTTACTAATATCATCATTTGTACCCCTCAATTGGATGGAAATCCCCAAATCAACTAAAATTATCCAATTTTACTTAAATTACTCAATTTAATCTGATCTGACCAACCTGATATTATAACCCACTTCTGTTCATCTTCATCTTTTTAACCTTGTGCTCTTTTCCGAATTCTCTCATGTCTGCTTGCAAAGACTTATCCTCTCCGGCAATGGCCGTAAATGGCCAGCCACCATGGTACCATCCTCCCCTCTTTGTCTTTCTTTCTTCATTTTTTTTCTTTCATTCTGAAAATTATATGCATTATCCAATCACTAGATCTGTTATCTTTGAGTCCCAAGTAGTGTAAAAGAATAATTGATATCAAATCAAGCACTAAGAAAATGTTGTAGCTAAATTCAAACAGAGCAAAAATAAAAATTTTAAAATTTAGCCCCTTGTTTGCCAGACCTTATGGTGAAATAGTCCACCAAGAAATCCAGTCAATCTGATTAATTATCGTCACTTTAACGAGTTCTAGAGCTCAAGCTATAACTAGAGGTCATTGAGAGCTTATGAAAATGGTCAAGAACATGATTTTATTGAGAAGCCAAAATTCCTGGAATCTAAAAAAGAATGCTTAATCAATAATAACAGGAAAAAAATCAAGTTGTGCAGAACAAAATGAATACTAAGAATAAACAAATTAGGAAAGCAAAGAACACCAAGTCCACCAACAATGAAAGTCACAAGACATGACCCCATCAGCACAGACTCTAGTATACCCATCAACAGCATATCAAGCATTAAGCTCATTACAACACCCAACAAATTGAACAGAGTAATGATGAGAAGTGTAATGTGGCATTTTGTTTGATGGAAGAAAGTTATTTTATCTTTCTTTTGTGAAAGATTTGGAAGCCACAAATGTGGAAATTTGGTAGCCATATTTGTCAAAGATTTGGCAACTATATTTGTCAAAGATTTGGAAGCCACCATATTTGATATATTCACATTGAGATGTTGAATATTTTGCATCTTTCAAAGACATCATCCATGACATCACCAAGCCTACTTTTTTCTCTATAAATAGGGAGCTTAGACATTAGTTGAAACACACCTTGAAGCATATGAAAATATTTCATTGCTTTCTTTCTTTGTCTTTCCATTAAGAGTAATTTTGTAAGAGAGTTTGTGTTGGGAAACACTTGTGTGAACCCTTTGTTGGAGTGATCTTCTGAGGTTATTCTTTTTGGGTATTTGGGATTAATTAGAGTGTTTACTCTAATTCTATACTCTCTTTTGTACTCTTGTTGATAAAGTGATATTTCTCCTCTCCGCTTGTGGACGTAGGTCTATTGACCGAACCACGTTAAATTTGTGTCTTCTTTAATTATTTTACTTTCGTTTTTATCAACCAAATATTGTCGTTGTTATTGTCATTACAACATTGTTTGGCTAAATTCCGCACTACTCGAGTTCTCGATCCTAACAAATTGGTATCAGAGCCGGATCTAATCGGGTTAATTTCAATAGCCAAAAATGACAGTAACAAAGACTTATGTTGAAAAATTTAACCGAAGTGCAAACTTCGGGATGTGGCAATTAAAGATGGAGGCTATACTAATTCAAGATGGCCTAGATATGGCACTGAAAGGAAAGGAGAAGAAGCCAGAAAATATGACGGACATGGAGTTTGCCGTGATAGACAAAAAGGCAAATTCAAGTATCATTTTAAATCTCTCAAATGAGGTATTACGCGAAGTATATGCAGAATCCACAGCCAAAGGCATGTGGGAAAAACTAAAAACCTTGTATATGAAGAGGACAGTGGAAAACAAACTATACCTAAAGCAAAAGCTTTACACATTTCGTATGGTTGAAGGTACGTCTATACTCTCACATCTTGATGCATTTGATTCTATTCTTATGGATTTGAGTAATATTGATGCTGAAGTTAATGATGAGGATCAAGCCGTCTTATTACTTATTTCCTTACCCCAATCATTTAAGCATATTAGAGATACTATGCTTTATGGAAAGGATAATATCTCTTACAGGGAAATCAAATCAATCTTAAAATCAAAAGAACATATAGATAGAGATATTACTGGAGAAAGTAGTGTAACCCATGGGGAAGGCTTATTTGTAAGAGGTAGATCTTATAAGAAAGAATCAAGCAGTGAGAGGTCTAAATCAAGGTCAAAGTCCAGATATAAAAATGTGGTGTGCAAATACTGTCATAAGAAAGGTCATATTATTTCTGAATGCTATAAGTTGAAAAACAAAGAAAAGCATAAGGAAAACAAACATGAGCATCAAAATACTGACCTCGCTGAAGTAAGTGTAGCCGCTGATGAGTCTGATGGAACAATATTTTTTAGCTACTGGTAATAGTTTTAAATCTAATGATGAGTGGATTTTGGATTCGGGTTGTTCTTATCATATGTGTCCCAATAAGGATTTATTTGCCACATACAAATCTGTTGGAGGTGGAGTTGTCTTGATGGGCAACAATGCTCCCTGCAAAGTTTTTGGTAAAAGTACAATTCAAATCAGAATGTACGATGGTGTGGTAAGAACTCTCACTAATGTTAGATATGTTCCTGACTTAAAGAAAAATCTCATCTCTTTAGGCACTCTAGAATCTCTTGGGTGCAAATACACAGGTGAAGATGGAGTTATGAAAATATCTCTAGGTGCTCTGGTGATCATGAAAGCACGCAGATCTGGTACGTTGTACACTTTGTTGGGATCCACTGTTACAGGTGCTGCTGCAGTTTCTACCCAATCTGATTCTGACATCACCAAATTATGGCATATGCGATTGGGGCATATGAGTGAGAAAAGTCTTTTCATCCTCAGCAAAAGAGGTCTTCTTTGTGGACAAAGTACCGGGAACATGGAGTACTGCGAACACTGTGTGTTTGGGAAGCAGAAAAGAGTCAGCTTCAAATCTCCAGCAATTCATCGAACAAAAGGTACTTTGGACTATATTCATTTAGATCTTTGGGATCCTTCTCGTACCCCGTCAAAAGGTGGTGCCAGGTATATGTTAACTTTCATTGATGATTATTCAAGAAAGGTTTGGGTTTATTTCTTGAAAAATAAAAGTGATGTTTTCTTAACTTTCAAACAATGAAAAGCTTTGATTGAGAAGCAAACAGGAAAATATGTCAAGCGGCTTAGAACAGATAATGGCTTGGAATTTTGTAATGATGAGTTCAATGAATTTTGCAAAAATGAAGGAATTGCTCGACATCACACTGTGAGGATGACCCCTCAACAAAATGGTGTTGCACAAAGGATGAATAGAACTCCTTTGGAAAAAGCTCGTTGCATGATTTCAAATGCTGGGTTGACAAATGCTTTTTGGACAGAAGATATCTCTACAGTTTGCTACATTGTCAACCGTGCTCTTTCTGCACCCTTGAACTTTAAGACTCCACAGGAAATGTGGTCATGTACTCCTGCTAATTATTCTGATTTAAAAATCTTTGGTTGTCTCGCATACATGCATGTGAATGATGGTAAATTAGTACCAAGGGCAAAAAGGTGCATTTTCCTTGGATACGCATCTGGGGTGAAAGGATACAGACTCTGGTATCCTGATCCCAAGTCACCAAAATTCATAATTAGCAGAGATATAACCTTTGATGAATCCTCTATGTTAAATCTAAGGAAAGAGTCTTCTAGTTCTAGTAATACAAATAAGGAGCAGGTAATGCATAAGCCGGTAGAGGTTGAACTTGGCATTCCTTCAAAGCCAAACTCATCAACTTTGGAGCAAAATACAGTTGAAACTCCTGAAGTTGAAGCTCCAGAAGTTATGACTTCTGAAGTTATACCAAATGAGTATTCTATAGCCACACACCGACCAAGGAGACAAATTCAAAAACCTGAAAAGTATGGAGATTATGTTGCATTTGCTTTTTCAGTTGCACAGGAAACTGAAGAAATTGGAGAACCATCCAATTATTCAGAAGCTGTTTCTAATGTTGATTCGGCCAAGTGGCTGGTTGCAATGAATGAAGAAATTGAATCTCTCCACAAGAATGGTACTTGGTCTCTTGTGAAGCCGCCGTCAGGTAAAAGAATTGTTGGTTTGCAAATGGGTCTTCAAGAAAAAAGATGGAATTCCAGGGGTTGAAGATGTGAGGTATAAAGCACGATTAGTTGCAAAGGGCTATAGTCATGTACAAAGAGTTGATTTTAATGATATTTTCTCACCTGTAGTTAAACATAGCTCTATTCGTGTCTTGCTTGCCTTAGTTGCCATGTATAATCTGGAATTAGAACAGCTTGATGTTAAGACAACTTTCTTACATGGTGAACTTGAGGAACAAATATACATGCATCAACCTGAAGGATTTGAAATTGAAGGAAAAGAAGATCATGTTTGCTTGTTGAAGAAATCCTTGTACGGATTAAAACAATCTCCAAGACAATGGTATAAGAGGTTTGATTCCTTTATGTTGTTGGGTCATGGTTATTCGAGGAGCATGTATGATAGCTGTGTTTACCTCCGGAAGTTAAATGATGGTTCATTTGTTGACTTGTCGGATATAACAGAGAAGAATGGCATAAAGAAATTTTTTTACTTTCAGGAAATTGAGTAATGATGACTATTCTGTATCCATCGTGAAATTAATCAAGAATCGCGGATTGGGTGTTGGTGATGAAATTGGATATATTGTTATCCTGATTTATCAAAGTTAATTTTCAAATTATTTTCTACGGTTCGTGATTCACTAATTAGGCCTGGAATTTTTCATTTGTACTTGTAGATTGAATATCTGGAATCTCAAATTTTTGTATGCTTTTCTATACTTGTATTTGCAAGAAAAAATTTGCTGACAGTTGTGTAATGATTCAAGAATTAGGACCAAAAAAGTTACTTGACCATGTAAAATTTCTACATCGTCGATGGACATTAGTTAAACTCTTAGTTTTGTCCACACTACGTAAGATAACAATCTTGGAATTATTATCCCGAATTTAAATGCCAAAATGATACATTTATCCTATTTTATAGCTCTTCTCTGAAAGTCCCTTAAGAAGTCCCTTAAGAAACAAGTTTAAAATTTAAAAATAGTAATAATTTTCTCTGATTCCCGCTCAAAGTTGGAATAGAAAACCTAATTTGTGTCTTTATAACATGTTACTGCCTCTCTCTTTTTCAGTGTTTTATTTTCTTGAGAATTGTATCCTTCCTCACTTTCTTCAATGTCTGATCAGAGGCCTTTGCTTAGCATGAAGAAGACCTTTTACAATTTCTTTCCATCAAAAGTTGAAGAAGAAGCTTGCAAAGTTAACAACACCTCACATAAAGTGACTCGATAACTAGTGGAGATAAGGGACTTATACCCTACCCTGAGAATCGATTGGAAGACTCATGTCAGATCAAGAAAAAGATTACCCGTGACGAGATTAACCATTTATCCAGATGTTTGAGTACATTCTTCGATACTGGACTTTGGACATGGCCAATAGTTTGGAGAACAACTGCAGGGTGTGTGTTGTCGTGTGGGATGTAACTGAGGAGAATGTCCCAAAGAAGTATGAAGGTGGAAGTGTTCGGTTAAGGAAGCTGAATAATGATGACTTTTCTCTTTGGTGCATCGAATTGTTCAAGGATCGTGGATTGAGCGATGGTGATGAAATTAAGGACCCCATATGGCGCACAAACTCAATGGTAGAAGACTACCGTCTGAATCTTTAAGTTGATAATTCATAACAACTACTGATTTAGGTGTGTCGCCATAGCACATCGAGCTAAACTTGAAGAAGGGAAGATGAAGGACTGAACTGCACTGAAAGATATAAGATTCTCAATTTGTTTCCATCAAAAGTTTGTTTTTTTCCACTGATTGATTTCTCCTCTAAGCTGCAAACAAGAATGGACACCTCCCTGGTAAGTTCTCCAACATGTGCCAAAACGTAAGTCTCTCAGCCATAAGTTGAAACAGAGGTAAGACATATTCAACAGTGATACAAGGCCAGATTCTTTCGCTGGTTTGTGAGGAAAAAGGCAACCAAGGTCATGTTTTGTGCACTGAAAGTATTGACAACAAAAAGTATCAGGATATGTTGATCTAGAACAGTTGTAACTCTGCATATCAATCCTTATATTATAGCTTGAACAGAATTTCTTTGCACCATCAATGTGTATAACTTAGAATGCTATTCAAAATCATCTGACCTTACTGACACTAAATGTCCTATCCCGTATCAATTGTTACGTACCTACTGTTCAATTAGACGATAGGTATCAACTTCTATGTGTGTGAGGCGATAGCAAATACTTCTACAAAGAAGATTAGACTCACAGCAAATGCCTGAGATACAGACCTAACATTATCCCATTTCACTAACAGAATATGTCTATTTGAGGTTAGCAAAAAACGAGTTACCCGAAGGTTTGAACCCAATAGTCTACTGGAAATATAAAGATGAAAGAAATTAGCATCAGAAGTAAACTTTGGGTATTGGAGTAAATCTTTCTTCAGGTAAGGAAAAATAAATCCCTTGGTTTAGTGCACCAGACTTCCCTTTTATGCTGTTGCTATTACCTTTACCTGTGATCGTTCATATAAAGTTTTCCGTCCCAACAGTTAGTAGATTATTTGTTTCCTTCGGAATCTAGAACTAACTATTCGGGGTAATAGTATCTAACAATTATGGATTGTTTCCTTCGGAGTCTAGAACTAAGCATTTGGAGCAATAGTATCTAGAAATCATACCATACTTGGACAAGAACTTATTGTTTCTATGACTATCAAAAAAGACCTATCTATTCTATGTGAAAACCCCGTATTAGTTGAGGGGCGTATTAGGAGCATCAACACCATTCCGGTAGGCTTTGAGAAGCGGAAGAAATTGTTGGAATTCTATGAAAGAGTCGAGAAAGCCAGAATGCATTCTTGCAAGGCTTGTTGAGCTTCTCCATGTGACACACATAGCAAAAATATTTCAGTTTTATATGACTAGGTGGAGTGACCCAGATGTTCCTCTTGGATTGTGTATAGATATTAATTCATTCACACTACAATTTGCTGCAGGAGAGATGTTGCAAGATCACTACCTATGGTATAAAATGTTGAGTTAATTATTCTTACTTTATTAACTAAATGTAATGCAAAGAGACAAATGCAAAATACGTTTCAAAGGAGAAGATACATCCGTTCCAAAAATAAAAGTGGTGTAATGGCCTTTAATGCCATTAACCTTGACAATACGTTTCTAAAAATTAAACTCTCCTACTTTCAACTCCTTCTCTTGCAATCCTATATAAGATGTGGCTTTGGTGAATAAAAGATACACCACTACCAACACAAACAAAAAGAAGAGAAAAACATTTCCCTCTTTTCTTCTTATCTTATTCTTAGAATATTTTTTGGGCAATTGGTTTTGGCAACCTCCAAACTTTCAGCCACGAGTGCACGTGTTTGAGAGTAACTGTGGAACCTTGGGGAGCGACCGGCTACAACGATTTGCACCGGAGTCGAGTCGAAATCGCTTTCAAGGCAGTGGCTTGCCACGACACAGTGTTTGTGATAAGTTATTTATTACTTTATAATTCCAATCTATTATCAATATTGTAGTATTTTTCCCAACATAAAACATCAATATTCAATTGAACATGAAAAACTACACTTCTTTAAGATGATAGTAGAGCAAACCTCCAATTAAGACACCAAGTTCTTTACAGGGATATATGTAACACCTTAGAAAATCTCACATCGATAAATTCAGTATCCATCAAAATTATCAACAATCAGTAAATTGATACTTATGTCAAATAAAATAACTGAGAAAACTGGACAGAGATGTATTAACTAAGACAACTGATTTTGTAGCAATATAGAGTCTAAACTCTTTCAATCATCTGAAAGCTTTTGCAATAGCACAACTGCAGAAGTATAATTGAAGTATCACGAAACTCACTAAATAATTGACTGAGAACTCAACGACCAGTATATACTAATTCGAGATCATAATAAGAACCAACAAACTTCAAATCCGCCTCTAGCTGGCACTGAAAATCCTAGCTAATAACTAGAGCAAAAGAAAGATCGAAGAAGAAAGGCAACTTGAGTTGCTGTCTTCTCAATTGTTGGGCATGGCCTTAAGTGACACATGTAGAACCTTCTGGACAAATACCTGCATTCAGAATAAATGATGGCTGTAAGTAGACTACATTGGAAAAAAAATCATCTTCTGAAAATCGAAATTCTTATTGGCACGATATAAGATCAAAACTAAAATGATGACATTACCATATAATGCTCATCTTGAGCCATTTATGCTGCCCTTCTAAGTTTGTCTAGTTCAGCCAACACATTCTCGAGGGGAACTATCAGCTTGCTCTTTTTAGTCTACAATTTTTCACAGTAGCGTCAAACCAGTTTAATACAATGCCGAGTACACAAACTAAATAAAATGGTATAGACAGAGCACATTCATACGATTTTGCACTTCTCAACAAATATCATTTGTTTTCTTATTCTAAGCGGGTATTCAATTTTGGGTAATAAAAAACTTGTTTTCATACAGTACTTGTTGTAAGTGTTGTTGGACACCTAAGAATTGGCTGTGAAACCAATGATGAAATCATTCTACAAAAGCTCGACCATGGAAACAGATTTGAAACCAAAAGCAATAACTCCCATTCCTCCTAAAGTTAAACTAACAGCAGTAGCTGTCCCATTCATATCTTAGCTCTTTGGGTAGAAATGAGCATAAACCATCTTCATCGTCGAAGGAATCAATTTAAGAAACAAATCTGATTTCCTCTCATCTTTTGTTAGTATGAACATATATAGAAGGTTCTTTAAGAAATAAATTATAGATTTTTTCGCCCTGTCTAGTCAAACGTAAATTCAATTAATAGCAGCCCCAACACACTAATGAACTATTGAAATGTCAATATCCATAATAGTAGAGTACATACCTTCAATGAGGGAACAAGAGCAAACACTTCATCAACAGATTCCAAGCGAAAGTTGGCAATCATGCAGAGCTGCATCCATACCATACAACAATGAAATATGAAAATATTGCCTCAAATCACATGTATAAGATCAATGTATTAACAGGTCGAAATCTTCAATACCTCCCCATCAGAAACACCATGCTGTTGTAGAGGCCTGATCTGATTTAAATGAAAACCAGCTCCAGAAAATTTTTAAGAGACAATTATAACAAGAAGTTCTGTTTTTTGTTTTAAATAATAAAAGGTCTCAAGGATACTCAAGTTATTTGTTTAACAGTCTGGGCATTATCATAACGCCTGTTTCTTTGAGCATATTCCAATCCCCTGTCAAATGAACTGGTACCAAACAATGTCAAAGCTTAGCTCTTATCACAAGAAGGAAGCAACAGAGACAAGAAAAATGCAGAAAGTCAAACATGCACTCCCTTACGCAGGTGGTTCTATAGAAAATGCCACCATTCTCTCTTGGAATTCTTTCAAAAATATCAACAACTTCACAATTACTTAGGCATGTTGTATTTTCCAGAAGATTTGGATATAAATCAAGAGATTCTTAGAATTAAAATTAGAATAGAATTGACACTCATATTGTAATTAGCCATTTATTACTTTAAGATTTCCTTTAAGCAATATCGGCAATGCTATGCCCACTAACACTAAATTTACACAGTGCATACATTACAACTAACATGATATTGTGCGCCTAATTCAATTTAGACCGATAATTAAAATATTTCATAAGAAAAAATACATATGTCTTTCATATATTCCATCCAAAATACACAAGGTATGATTTAACACCTAACCCATTTAAATCTTAACCCTTAGATTGGCGGCGCTTGGTGGCTTAACAAATTATTAGTTCTTATTTCTCCTATCTTGCTTAAAAATTCTGAAGCCAAAGGAGCAAGAGTAAAACAATGTGTCTATAGCTCAAAAAAAGATAGAAAAGGAAGAAAATCACAACAATTGGCACCAAAACTTTACATTAGAAGAAAAATATTATTTCATGTTGAAGTTGTAAAAGAGAATCATGAGTGAAATAAAACCTTGCTCAAGTCTTAGCTCCAAAGGATAGGGTGCTTTCACTTTACCCGAATCACCTAGGCAATTAATGACAATATGCATATCAGGAAGAGAACAATTCGAGGAACAATTAAGGCCAACCATGAAAGAACATGAACAAAATCACACTTGTATATGAAAGTCTAACATTTGAAAGATGGTACATCAGCCTTTTCATTCGATTTTGTGGAATTGGTATCGAGCGATACTAGTCAAGGTTAGATATCGCAATGTCAATAACATTATTTAAGCAACAGAAAAATGATTGAGTAACACATAGTCAAAACTGTCAAATTTCTGTTGAATGCCTCTCAAAGTGAGAGAGTCTTTCCATTATATAAAGAAAATAAAGATTACACATCCCTAAAGATCCGTCATTCCTATCCCTAAAGATCAGTTATTCTATCTCTACAAATCTGCTATTGAATCCCTCCAAATCTGCCTTGCTATCCCTCCAAATCAGCTATTCTATCACAATATTTATTCCTTTGATTCTACAACAAATGCATATGATCATGCTAATTATATCACTATATAATTACATTAATATATACAATCATTTAGTTTTCCATCATGCTAACATCCCCCCTCAAATTGATGCTGGTGGATCAAGAAGCATCAATTTGCCTACTAGAAACTGATGGAGTTGCCGTGCCATGGATTTTGTAAATGCATCAGCTATTTGAAGATGACTAGACACATGTGGAAGAGTAATGACACCTTTATCTACAGCTTCTCATATATAATGACAATCCACTTCGATGTGTTTGGTCCTCTCATAAAAAACTGAATTAGTAGCAATCTGAATAGCACTTGTATTGTCAGCGTGGAGAAGAGTAGAATGGGATTGAGGAAATCCAATCTCAACAAGTAATCCACGAAGCCATACAACCTCGGAGCAAGCAGTAGACATGGATCGATATTCAACCTCTATTGAAGATTTTGACACACGATCTTGCTTTTTACTCTTCCAAGATATCAATGACTCTCCAAGAAACATGCACCAACCAGAGACTGAACGACGAGTATCAGGACATCCCGTCCAATTAGAATCTCTAAAAGCATTAAGATGAATAGGAGAACCACTTGGAAAGAACAATCCACGAGTAGATATTCCTAGAAGGTACCGAATGATGCGACGAACAACCACCAAGTGGAGATGACGAGGAGCTTGCATAAATTGACTAACTTGTTGAACTGCAAAAGATATATTAGGCCGAGTAATAATAAGGTAATTTAGACTCCCAACTAATTGTCGAAATATAGTTGGATTAGGAAGAAGATCGCATTCCTCACGACGATACTTGACATTCAATTTTGTGGAGTATCTACGGAGGAGGAAACTTGAAGACTAGCCAAAGAAATTAGATCCTGAGTATATTTATGTTGGTTTAGAAACACACCTGAAGCAACACTATGAACTTCCAAACCCAAAAAATAAGTAGGAGTACTAAGATCTTTCATATGAAAAGAATCTTTAAGCTGCTGTTGGAGGCTAGTGATAGTGAAAAATCAGTTCTTGTGATAATAATGCCATCTACATACACCAAAAGAAGAACACAACCTTTAGATGTTTTCCGAAAACAAAGATGAGTCATATTTTCTCTGCTCAAAAGAAAATTGTAGCAAAGTAGACCGAAACTTATCAAATTAAACCAAACTCTTGGAGCTTGTTTTAATCCATACAAAGACCGCTTCACCTTGCATACATCTGATGTAGGCGATGAGAACAAACCAGGTGAAGGTTTCATATAAATATCTTCTTTAATATCACCATGGAGAAAAGCATCTTTGACATCCATTTGATAAAGAAACCAGTTTTGTGAAGCAGCAATGGCAATAATAGTTCTCACCGTAGTCATTTTGGCTACGGGTGCAAAATTCTCCTCATAGTCCACCCCATACTCTTGTTTGTTACCAAGAACTACCAATCGAGCTTTGTAACGATCAAGAGTTCCATCAGAATAAAGTTTGATTGAATAAACCCATTTAAATCCAATAGGGCGGACATTTGAAGGACATGAAACAATGTCCCATGTGTCATTTTCTTTAAGAGCCAAAAATTCTTCCTCCCTTGCTTTCTGCCAACATTCATGCTTGGAAGCTTGTGAGTAACAAGATGGAACATATATGTTGGATAAAGCAGAGGAAAAGCCATACCAATTGGGAGTACAAGATACTCTGGTAGATCGCCGAGTAGGCTCAAGTGGACCAGATCTTGAAGAATTCTCAGATTCTAGTTGTGGTACAGTTTCAGGTGGCAGATCAGTGGCGAAATAGGATAAAGTTGGCAGACGTCGTTCATACACAAATCCAGGTTTGAACCTCTTAAAAGAAGATGATAAATCCTCAAAAGTAGGAAGAAGAGGAGAAGCAGAAGATGAATCTTCAATTCAATCGTAGGAAAGAAATACTGATTCTCAAAGAAAATAACATTTCTAGAAATACGAAATTTGTGAGAACATGGATCATAGCAAATTAAACCTTTTTGTGAAGTACTATAACCCATAACAGCACATTTAGTAGACTGTACAGAAAGTTTATTACGCAGCGAAGGAGGAAAATGCACAAAACAAACACAACCAATGTATGAAAATCACTATAGTTAGGATTTTGGTGATAAAGATGAAAATATGGAGACTCAAGATTTAGCACTTTAGATGACAATCTATTAATTAAATAGACAACAGTAGACAAAGCTTCCACCCAATATTTAGATGGTACAGAGGACTCAATCGATAAAGTACGAGTGACATCTAAAAGATGGCGATTTTTTCGTTTAGCAACTCCATTTTGTTGTGGTGTATATGGGCAAGAGTGTTGTTTGTCACGCCTCGAGCCTACACCCTGGGCGGGACCGGCACTCGAAGACCATTGTTGGCCCCCAAGCGAACCCTTGGCCTGGCTTTCTTAACTCAGCGGAAACCTAACTCAACAACATAACTCAATGCAATGCAAGGTTTTAAAACAACCCAACTGATAATATCTGGCCAAAAAGGCAACTCGAGTCTCAAAATAGAATATTTACATAAATGCATGCCTGAGAGACTCAAACTAACTGACTGACTGTCTATGAAGCCTCTATAATACTGAGATGGATGTTGGGACAGACCCCGCAACATCCTAATAAAACAAAACTAGAAACACAAAATATTCGAGTCCTCCAGAAAGCAAGGAGGCTCACCACTGACTCTGGAGTGCTCAGCTGGATCAACGGCGTAATGGATGCTGATCCTGGGTACCTGCGTCTGCATCATAGTAAGATGCAGGCCAGCTGGCATCAGTACATGGAATGTACGAGTATGCGAGCTGGACCGCTAATAACAACTTAAGCTAGAAGGAAAATCTGGGAGAAACTGAATAACTTACCTGGCTCAACTCAACTCAACCTGAAAGACTCTTGTCAATATAAGGCAATTTAAAACAAGTGCAATATAAAGAAAAGTTGTTTAAAACATGATGTAAACTCTATGTGTATACAAAGATACAATAAGTCTGAGATGTATGTAAAAAAAAATACAAATGGACTGATGTATATAAAAATACAATAACTGTTGTGGGAGTTTCTCTAACCGACAACCATCACATAAGAGCTATAGTGATGATACAATGATCGACCTCACACTACCAGAGCATCCTATACCCGGCCAAAGGTATAGGACCTGAACTGCCTAATGGATCCACTAGTCTGATTTGAAAAAGATTCATCTAAAAAGTATGAACCTCTTCTACCCATAGTGGCTACATGGTTCTATGGGGGCTATGAGTTCTTTGGAACGCTCCCCCAATCGGTGCTCAATATTACTCCCAAAAATGTATTGGCTCTTATATTTTTAAAACATATTTCTTTCTGCTGATTTGAGATAATTACTCAAAAACTTGGCTCAAAGGCTATCTTGGAAACCTCAGTTTCCTATCTTGCTTCATTTAGAAGCTATTTCTCTTTTCTGAAAACTAGCCCGAAGGCTCTTCGAAAATCTCAGTTTCCGTTCATCTTAAATGTGAAAACATTTATAAACTTGTTTGGGAATACTTAGTTCCCTAATATTTTTGAGAAATGAACTCAACTCTATACTTTGCTTGAAACTCTATACTCTTTACTTAACTTGAAACTTGAGCCTTAAAACGAAGTTAAAACATTTGTAAAAGACCCACGGAAACTTGAAAAGAATTTCTCTTACTAGACTCTTGGCTTTGATCTTAACTCTTACTTGAATTGACTCTTAATTGATCTTGGAATTGAATTATGGATTTAAGGATCATGATTGTGTTTGGGAAGACCTCATGATGTTTAGGAATGATTTAGGAATGATTTAGGACAGCTAAACTTAAGAATAATTACGAAATTAAATTCTGAAAACAGTGGAGGCCGCGTCCTGTCCGCGACGCGAAGAAGCTTTTTGTTCACAGAGGGAACAAGTCCGCGACGCGGACTTGTTTCACGAAAGAAGCCCGACTCTTCTCCTTCATTTTTCCAACCCTAAACCTCCTTAACTTCAATGGTTCCAGCCCCAATTTGCTTGAAATCATAAACCCCTCAACATACTATAGATTTCAACTCAAAACACAACCAAACCATGTCCCAAACCAACAAGAACTTCAACACAACACAACTACAACTTCAACAACATTAACAACACAACACAACTACAACTTCAACAACTTAACCAATCCTTTCTTGACAATAAAACGATTTTGGTGTGTGGGGGAAAGAATCAACCCACCACTATGAACTCACATACCTAGTAGGGATCACCCCCGACGATACCCACGATGAAAACTTGCTTGATCTCCTCTTTCTCCTCTTCTTCTCTTCTTCTTCTCTTCTTCACTCAAAACCCTCACTCTCACTCTTTTAAAATGGGACAAACTGATCTAAAAATCAGTACAACACTTTAATATAACCAAAAGAATTGATTAGGGAAAAGACCAAAATGCCCTTAAAATTTCCGGCTGACAGTCCCTGTGCCAACTGCCCAACTTCCAAAGGGCATAACTCACTCATATGAACTCGGAATTGAGAAAACTCGGTGGCGTTGGGAAGATTATTCCACGAGCTTCGCAAAAATAACTGGGACTACTCCTAAATCATCCTGAGCTAGGAGTTATGACTGCTCAAAGTTGGCCAGAAACTCACTTTTTCCCACACTTAACCAAATTTTCCAGATTTTTAAATTCCTTCCAAAAATGACTAATTCCAAATTCTAAGCCTCTTCATAGGTATTTTAAATTGCCGGATGTTACAGTTGTGAGACAATTCCTTTGTCAAGCAAGAAATTTTTGAATTCATAAGACATATATTCTCCACCAAAATCAGATCTTAATAATTTGATGCATGTAGAAAATTGAGTCTCAATGTAAGCCAAAAATGTCTTGAACATGGAAAATACCTCAGATTTGGATGAAAGAAAATACACCCATGTAAACCGACTATAATCATCTATGAATGTCACAAAGTATTTGAAATAAGCATGAGAAATAATTGGTGAAATGCCCCAAACATCACTATGAATGACATCAAAACAATTTGTAGCACGACTACCAAAATTAGGAAAAGGAAGAGTTTTACTTTTGCCTAATTTACAAGTAGAACAATCAATGGAAGCAGCTGAAAATTGATTTTTATTTCCCAATAAACCAAGAATTTGGATGTCCCAGACGCTTATGCCAAACCTCAGTTTTACGAGCAGTAGAAGTACAAGCAAAAGATAGAACATGAGGAATGGAAAAGTGTATAGGAAACAATCGTCCAACTTTAGGCCCCTTCACGATTATCGTCCCCGACATATGATCCTGCTCATGACAACCATTACGAGAAAAAATCACATCACAATTGTTATCTACCAATTGTCCAACTGAAATAAGACTAGTTGAGATCTTTGGTGAAACAAAAACATTCTTGAAAGTTGGAGTAATGCCCCCAACCTTGGTAATGGTAAATTACTACCATTGGCAATCTGTATTTGTGATGAACCTTGATACTTACGAACATTTTTTAGGATGCTCGTTGAGTTGGTCATATGATTGGAAGCACCTGAATCAACAATCCAAAAATTAAATGTAACATTATTACCTTGTAATCCCAATGCTGAAAAGGCTGACACGATCATTTGTTGTACCATTTCAGGAGTAAGAACTTGTCCTGAAGATGAGTTATCATTAGTGGAACCATTTATCCCAGCTTGAAAAGCATTGATCCTACAATTTTGGGGCGCGTGGGACACTCTTTGATAATGTGTCGTTGTTTACAATAACTACAGAACTTCTAGCTACAATTGCTAGCAATATGACCATATTCCTTGCAACTGTAGCATTGAGTTCTACTCATATCCCTGCCCTTTCCTTTACCCTGAGCAGCAAATGCAACAATGACATCATTTTCTTTCTTGAAAGCATTTTGTGTGACAAGACGTTGCTCTTCACTGAAGTAATTCCCTAAAGCAAACATCCAAAGAGGGAGACGGGTCATGATTCATAAAGTTAGAGCGAGCACTCTCAAAGTCGGAGCGTAATTTCATCAAAAAATGGTCTCGCTTGCTTTGCTCATGAACTACCTGAATCACTGATAGAGATTCAGTAAGTATTTTGGCATAGACAATATCTGTAAATTCAGCCCATAAGTTTTGAAATCCAGAAAAATAATCCTGAACAGAAAGACCTCCTTGAGAGTAATTAGCAATTTCATACTCTAACTGAAAGCGTCTTGCGTTAATATCTTGGTTGTAAACCTTTTGTTAGTAATCCCACATGGCCTTAGCTATCTTGTACGACCTGAGATTAAGAACAATAAGAGGGTCAATTGACCCTAGAATCCATGTCATAACCCGAGCATCTTTAAACTTCCATTAATCTAGCTTTGTTGCATCAGTAGGAACATGATCGCCTCCTTCTATATGGCCCCATAGTTCTTTGCCGGTGACAAATAATTGAAACTGAAACTCCCAAGAAGAATATTTTTTCCAGTGAAACGAACACTGAAGGATTCAAAGTGATGTGAATTCATACTTTTGAATAGCTATGAAAGCTACAAAGACTCAAGAAAGCAACTAGAATGACCAAGAACAAAATTCCTAGGTGGTAGGACTGATTGTCGATGAACAGTCAACCAAAAACCAAGATTTTCAAATTTTTTTAGAAGGAACCACATATGACTCTATGAAACAAGGCAACCAAGAGAAGGCTTTAATACCATGTCAATTTTCTGCTGAATGCCTCTCAAAGTGAGAGAGTGTGTCACGCCCTGAGCCTACACCCTGGGCGGGACTGGCACTCGAGAACCATTGCAGGCCCCAAGCAAACTCTTGGCCTGACTTACTTACTCAGGTAAGACTTTAAGCATTAAGAAAAAGTACTCAAATGCAAGATAACTCAACTGTCTCAAACTGAACTCATAATGTTTTTAAAAAACATTTAACTTAGCCAAAAAACTCCAATCTGAAAATAAGTCAATAACGCAATAAAGACAAATGAACTAACTGACTGTCTATCTATGAAGCCTCTAATAACTAAGATGGATGTTAGGACAAGACCCCCATCATCCTAATGAACTAAAATGACAAAGTAATGAAAAGAGGGATCCTCCGGAAGGAAGGAGACTCACCAACAACTATGAAGCTCAACTGGATCAACGATGCACTGGATGCTGATCCTGGTTACCTGCGTCTGTATCAAAAGATGATGTAGGCCAATTGACATCAGTACATTGAATGTACGAGTATGCGAGTTGGAATGCTAAACAAGATATAGGCTTGAAAAGAATCTGAAAGAAACACTTACCATAACATTACTCAACTCTTGAATAACTTAACTCAATATAAAGCAATAAAACATATGCAATATATAGAAAGGTTGTAAAAACAGTTGAAAAAACTTAGTTCGTTAAAGAAAGTGCAATAACAAACTCAACTTTACTCATATAGAAAATAATATAGTTTTCTGTGGGAAATTCTCTAACCGACAACCACCACTATGAGCCTAACTGGTGATACAACACTTTACCTCACGCTGCCAAGGACCATCCTATACCTTGCCGGGGGTATAGGACCTAACTCACTAAGTGGATTCACTAGTCTATGCTAAAAGCATCTTAATGAGTCATCTAAAAAGTATGATCTTTTACTACCCATGATAGCTACATGGTTTATGGAGACTTCAATTAATATGAACTCGCATCCCCATATCGGTGCTCAATACTACTCCCAAAATATGCTTAGCTCATGTGTTTGTAAAAACAAAACTATTTCTTTGGTTTGAGATAATTACTCAAAACTTAGCTTAAAAGCTCTCTTGGAAATCTCAGTTTCCTTTCTTGCTCAAATGTGAAAACATTTACTCTTTAACTGAATATTAGCTCAAAGGCTCTTTTGGAAATAAAGGTTTCCATTCTTCTTTAAATGTGAAAATATTTTACTCTTTGGGAATACATAGTCCCGATATACTCTTTTGAAGACATGAACTTCAAACTTTACTCTTTGCTTAACTTGAAACTTAAGTCTTAAAACAAAGTTAAAACATTTGTGAAAGACTTTTGAAATACTTTATGAACTTCTCTTAACTTGACTCTTGACTTTTCTTGACTTGACTCATGACTTCTCTTGACTCGACTCTTAACTTTTCTTGAATTGAATTTATGGATTCAAGGATTATGATTTATGATAGGAAATATCTCATGATGTTTAGAAATGATATTAGATAGCTAAACACGAGAAAAGATCGAAATATCAAAATAGAGGGTGGGTCCGTCACACTGAGAGGCATTTAAATTTTGGTTTCGAAAATAACTTTTGAGGCAGAACGGTCCGTGACCGCTCCGCGACACTCAACGAATTTTGTGAAAAATATGGGGCAGGTCTGCGACGCGCCATCACTACCCAGATGTGACCAATGAAATTTCTTCTTCGTTTCCCAGCCCCAATTCGCCCAAATTCAGTTCTTTTTCTCAAATTCTTTTTAGATACAGATATCCAGAAAATGTACCTAATAACCTAACTCGAAATGACTCAATAATGAGACGTAACAATCTCAAAAACTTCTCAATATCAGCCAAATTCAAAAACGACATCAAAATCAAGAATAGATATCAAGAACATCAATTTCAAACTCTTTTAGGACGAATCCATGCTGAAATAAATATGTTTGGCACCTGGGTGAACGAACCCAACGTTATGATAGCCTCACATACCTTGTAGGGATCACCCCACGATGAAATCCACAAGCTAAACTCGGCGATCTTGACGATTTCCTTGCTTCTCCTTCTCTTGTCTCCTCATCTTTCCTCTTCTCTAAAACCCTAAATGTAACATCCGACAATTTGAAATAGCTTTGAAGAGGCTGAGAATTGGAAATTTTCACTTTTGGAAGGAATTTAAAAATCTGGAAAATTTTGGCAAAGTATGGAAAAGGTGAGTTTTTGGTCAACTTTGAACAGCCATAAATTCTAGCTCAGGATGATTTAGGTGGAGTTCCAGTTATGGTTGCAACGTTCGTGGAATGATCTTTCGAACGCCACTGAGTTTTCTCGATTCCGAGTTCGTATGAGTGAGATATCCCCTTTGAAAGTTGGGCAGTTGACAGGGAATCCGTCCGGAAATTTTTAAGGGCATTTTGGTCTTTTCCCTAGCTATTTCTTTTGAGGATATATTGTTGTGTTAGGCTGATATTTGGATCATTTTGTTCCATTTTAAGAGAGTGAAAGCTAGGGCTTGAGAGTGAAGAAGAGAAGAAGAAGGGAAGAAGGAGAAAGAAGAAGAGAAGAAAGAGGAGATCAACAAGTTTCCATCAAAAATCATCGTGGATATCGTCGGGGGTGATCCCTATTGAGGTATGTGAGTT
>JAJOOS010005184.1:0-16155 GCA_029582725.1 Solanum chiquidenum | reverse complement strand
TATTATGTCGGTTTGGTTTGGGTTCGATTTGACTTTTTTTCTTTTAATACCAAACCAAACCAAGAGTGGTCGGGTTTTTTTTTCAACCGCCAAACCAACCAAACCAAACCACAAATTGATTTGGTTAATCGGTTCGGTTTGACTTTACGATTTGACTTGTACACCCCTATATAGAAGCACTTGTTCTAACTCTTACAGAGTTGAGAGGAGAGTCTCTCATCTCGTCATTATTGACGTTGTCATTGCTCGACTTGGATTTGAATTTGATTGACGGGTAAACTTTTTTCATGTGAAAAATTAAAATTAAAATTTGGACGAAAATTTTCCTTTAGGTAGATGCAGAACTAGGGGCCTTTTGTATGGAAAAATCACCCCATATATATATTTAAGGAGTATTATTGCTTATAACATTTTAATTACGGGTTATAACATATCAGGGTTTTTTTAAATTCCATTTTATTAAATAATTAATATTTTATAATTATATTTTAATTATTAGGTGATATAATTAAAGAATCAATCATAATTATCTGTTACCCATTTGTAGGGATTTACCGTGATTCTTGTATTTGTTTTACTGTCACACTTCAAACCCCACCTCCCAACCACCACATTTCTTCTATTCTTCTCACACACCATAACAACACCCCACACCCCACCACCGTCACGTTCAAAAATTAAACATTTCTCTCTCACCTCTTCATTCATCTTTCTTATAAATTGTAAATCATCTCTCTATCACTATAATCTGACATCTTCATTCTACATTCAAAAGAAAGGCCAAATCTGTTAAAACAATGTAGAAGAAACTTGAGAATATTCCTAGAAAGAGCCCTAGATTAGTCGAACTGAGTTCTACTATTGAAATCGACGCTCCAACTTTTAACATATTGACTCAATCGCCACCGACCAACAAGAATGCAAGTTCGGCGAGAAAGGTTGTTACCCCACAAAAGAAGAAACAAATTTCAGAATAGAAGAAGAAAAGAGAAGCAAAGAAAATTGCAAGTCCTCCAAATCAAAAGGAACAAAAGAGAAAAGGGAAAATGGTGGAACCCCCTTCGAATTCAGACTCAGATTTTGTAAGCGAGATTTTTTTAAAAAAAATCAGCAAATGTCGAATGGTGTCAGTCATCAAAACCCTCTAAAAGAAGAGTAACAATGAAAGATGACTCGAAAATTTCAATTTCAAAAAAAGGCAAAAAAATTGTTAAAGTAAATATTTTATTTAAATTATTTTAGCAATTATTCAATTTAGTAGGATTTAAAAAAAAAGTTTCTTTATGCATATGATTCTGGTATGAAATTTGTTTAATGTTGGCATGAATTAATTGGCATGATCTATGCATCTATATATATGTATATTCATTGTCATGTTTTTTTTTTACATGTTTTTTTAATTTTTGAATGATATATATTTGTTTTTGCTACAGTTTTTTGCAACAATACAATATGCACTGTTTTACATTTCAAATATATTTCTTTTAGTAATTTGTCCCAGTTGGATATCAACTTCATACAATTTTATTTTTAATTTGTCAAAAAAATTCAAGTTGGATATCAAGTTTATACCATTTGGATATCAGCATTAGCCAAATTTTTATTAGACTTTAGTCTCGAAAAAGACCTCATAAACATAATACACCACAATTGTATACATTGTTACACTTAACCTTTCCAAATAGATATCAAATGAATAACACATTACCTAGTTTTACGTTTTGTTTTTTATAATTTTTCAGTGGGATACCGGTGGTATACAAAATGCATACCAATTGGATACATCATTAACTAGTTTTAGTTTGGATAACTTGGTTTGAAATCTTAAATACATCTTAATGTTTCTATTTTTGCAATGCGATATCAGTTTGAAATCAAATGGATACCAATTAAAATTACATGAAATATTTTATGTTGGCTTACATTGTATCTAATTGATCTCCAAATTGAAAAATAAGAATGACATTAAATTGGTATCTAATTTGTATAAATCTGGAAAGAATGAAGCTGTCTATGTAAAAATGTGACCATTTTATATTGTATCCACCTCAATTACATCTTGTTTTATATTTTTTTCAAGTCGGACATCAGGTGGATACCAAAAGAATACCAATTGAAAATTACACTAACTAGTATATATGTGACTTCAATTGCATACCAAATGGATACCAATTGCATGCCAGCATTACTTAATCAATTGTTCACTATATATTTGAAAAACAATGAACAATTGATTAGTAATGTTGGTATATTGGCTTACATTGTATCAACTTGATCTCCAAATTGAAAAATAAGAATGACATTAAATTGGTATCGTATGCATTTGGTATTTTAACTTGAGAATTTAAGACAAACATTAAAAAATAAAAAATGTATGAAGTTGGTATCCACCTTGTATAAATCTGGGAAGAATGAAGTTGCCAATGTAAAACTGTGACCATTTTATATTGTATCCACCTCAATTACATCTTGTTTTATATTTTAATCAAGTCGGACACCAAGTGCATACCAAAAGAATACTAATTGGAATTATAATAAATTAGTATTTGTGTGACTTCAATTGCATACCAGCATTGCTTAATAACTTGTTCACTATATATTTGAAATACAATGAATACATAAAAACAGATTTTACAGTACTCATAATAAATGTTCTGAAATTATAATTCGTTAGTAAAAGACAGAATAAATCAAAACATGAATCTGTCACAATTATAAATTATGCCTTTTTTTTGTGCAGGGTAATTTGAACATGTCTTCCTATTGTGGCCCTCTCGACGACATGTATTGCATGTAACTTTAGACCTCTTGAATTTCACATCAGCAAATCCCTTCCAGCGTTCAAGTTTATTCACACATTTCATATCTATTTCATGCCAAAATTCATCAATTATTCATACTAGGATCATGCCACTATAATACCAAAATAATTTCATTTCTACCTATTAATTGTCATTTATTAAATACACAATATATCAAATTCATTAAATTATTATTCCCAAATTTATTCCAATATAATGCCAAAAAATATAATCAATCATACCAGAATCGTACAAAAAAACATTATAAATTTCCATACATGTCTGTTATAAGTAGTATACAAATTCCAAAAAAAAAATATTATGTAATTTTTTTAAACCAGAAACATACCAAAAAAATGATATCTGATTCAGATAAATAATGAACAAATTAAATGTTCAAAATGTAACATTATACTTTTAAAAAATGTCATAATTAAAATTATTATACACAACAAAAAATCAAAAATGAGTATACAAATTTCATACAATTTTTATGCACACCTTTCAAATCTATTGGCCAAAATCATACCTATTTCATGCCATAACTCATTACTTATTCATACCATAATCACGCCATCAGAATAAATAATACCAGAATTGTACCAACAAGGTATAACCCGTATATCAATTTCAAACAAATTTTATGTAATTTTAAATCAGAAACACACAAAAAAAAGAATGTTCATATCAAAATCTAACAATATATTAAAAAAACACCTTAATTAAAACTATTGTACAAAAACGAAATTTTAAAAAAAATCCAGTTTGATTGGTCATAATTTTTGTTACATTTTGTTACCAATACAAATAAAATATACAAAAGAACACTAACCTGAAGGATTCTATCTACCACCATGATTTATTAATGCTAATAAGAAACCGTCCATTACACGAAAATGAAGATAATTGAATACAAACGAATAGAAATTAGACGAGAGTGACGACTAACCAACGAAAATATTGAGAAGAGAGAGAAACGTTTGAAAAAAAGAAAAGAAATCTGTTTCAAAATGCCAATATCTACTTTGAGCTAAACAAGGAAAATAAATATTCCTTTGTTATGACTCTTCTATTTTTATGTCTCTTATTAATTATCATTAATATTTTTAAATTATTTACTACTAAAATATCTATTTTTACCTTATTTATTTTTCACACTAATTGATTTTACTGTTATTTTAAATCATTTTTATTTGAGTAAAATGTTATAACTAAAATTCTAGGGAAAAAAATGAAGAGAGAGAAATTTTGAACAAAAAAAAATTAAGAGAGAGAAACCTTGAACAAAATGAATAAAATATGATTTTTTAATTAATGTTAACAGATTAGAGTGAAATAAGAAAAATAAATATTTCTAATTAGTTTGAATCTCCTAAAATTATGCTAATTAACAATTATCATCAATGAATTAAAAAATAATTAATACACCTTCATCCGTTTTTTATCTTCTTTTTTCAAAATTGATTTGTTTTCATTTTTTATATTTTATTTTAAAAACTGATTTTCTACAATTAATTAAAAAACTTTTTTTATATAAACTGTTACAACCTGAAATTTTTTATTGTTACTGTTGACATCCAATTTTGACCCTCCCTGATAAGAATTAACTTTCGAGCTTCTTAATTTACAATGATTGGGAATAATTAGTTTTTTTAAAAATATATAATGATATATATTTAAAGTTTTGAAGCAATTTTAGTCATTTTTATAATTTTAAAATAATATATATATTTTTATATAATTTTGTATGTAATTATTACTTTTTGGAAATATTCAAGAAATCATTTCAAAAAAAGAAAAAGATTTTTACTTTTTAAGTGTTTTGTTAATTAGCATTTAATATTAATTTATAATTTCAAATTAATTTTTTCATAAGTAAGTTAACTATTTTTATTTCATTAAGATTAAGAAGCCCGTAAATTAATTATATTAATTCATCTTATTTGACTTATAGCCGAATCTATCATAATTAACTAAGGTTGGCTATATTTTTAATTTCCAATTGGCTATGATTTAGACTCATATGGCCAAACCTTAAATCCAACTCTAGCCTATTCAATTTAAAAGGCCAAATTTTATGCCAAATTGATAAGATTCTCAACCCAATTTTCTTTCCAGCCGACCCCAACCCACTCTTTTATTCCAAAACCCGGCCTATTTTTTTTTCTCTTCTCAAAGAATACTCAGAAGATTCTCAGCCCCAACGTCTCTTTCAGCAATCGACAACAAACAGCAGGCAAACGATGCATGCAAACGACAATCAAAAGCAGGTACACGACGTCTCCAAACAGCCTCAATAATTCCGTCAATTATACGGAAAGTGGTAGCATCGTCAATATGCAGAAAGTGTACACTATGTTCTTTGTCTTCTTTCTCATACGTCCTTCTCAAATTCGTACTCGTAGCAGCAAAAGCAACGCGTTTCCGTCCTTTTGGCTCGAGATCGAGCCACGTAGCACAAGAAGGACATTGGATCGATTCAGAGTGTCCATCTTCCTCTTGCCCGTTTGAATTTGTCGAAAATTGGGGAACCAATTTGGGATATTCTTTTTTTCTGGAGAGAATTCCGTTTGAAATTCAAATTTTTAGGGCCCAATTCTTATCCATTCTTCATTCGAATTCCCGTCAAAACAACCCTAAATTCCTCCTATATAAGCTCATTTTCTTCCTCATTGTGGGGGTGGACATTTTTCTGAACTAAAGTATTAAGAATAGTTTAAGCAAAAGTTATAAAATATAGAGGAAAATATACTCAAAAAAGGCAGAGGGGAATCAATTTTAGCTTGAGTATTACTTCTCTAACTCGTTCACCATCACTTCCCAAAGTCTGTTCGAAGTTGAGATTCTTCTCGGGCATCTCGCTTGCTTTCCATTTGTGTTTGTGTGGTAAAAGTCGTCTCCATGCCCGTTTGTTCCATTTCGCTACTCTGAGAAATGTAAACTCGATTCCCTCTTATTTCTTCAATGTTATGTTTTGTTTGGCATCGTGTGTATCCAGATTCTCGTGTCTCTAAAGTCTTGTGTGCTAAATCTTTCGTTTCCCCTGTGTTGTGACTACTTGATGAGTGTTCTGCTTCAGCTCTAGCTCTAGTTAGTCTGTTGTAGCTATTAGGGTTCGATGGGATTTTTTCTCTCGTATACTCGTAATGTTAATTTCAAATGTTTGAATCGATTTATTAGCATCCATGCTTTCAGAACCAATTATTGAAGGATTTGGGTTAGTTTGAGTTTAATATAGGTCACTGATTTGATTTGTGTAAGTTTTGAGTGCTCATCTTGTGTTAATCTTTGTGTTGGAAGACTCTAGCGGTTTGTTTCGTTATCATCACTATATTTGTCGAGTTGAACTTGTTATTGGTTTTGTGTTAACCTGTTTTATTCTATCTAAGTGTTCGTTCCTCTTCTATTTGTTGTGAGTTGTTATTGACTTTTAAATATTTTAAAAGGTAAAAATTAGTTGATGCAGTAGTAGAATGCTGTCTTTTGGTGCTGTCCGTATTTATTTTAGCTTAATATAGAGTCAAGTGTTCCTTCACCTCTCCGTTTAGATCAATTTGAGTTGTTTTTCCCTGTTTCATATTTAAATCACTTGTTTGCTGCTACTGGTAGTGATAAGCTAACTTTAGCTGAAAATCCATGTTTAGTTTTTGAGTAATTTTTATCCTAGTTTGGACAATAGTTGAGCATGCTATTTCTAGGTTTGCATTTTCGTTGGTTTGTCCCTCGTAATTTTAAAACTCACCAGTTTTTGATATATTATATCGTGTGTGTAATAATTTTTCAGCATGCTTCCATTTCCTGAGATTCCATCTCATGTTCATTTTAAATGGAGTTCCTTTATTCATTTTTGTCTTGGGACCTGGAAATTGTTGGAATTTTTTTTATGGTTTATAATGCTAACCATCCACAATTCTCATCATATAATATATTAAGTGGACCCCATTTTTTTTTTTTACTATATAAGATTTTGGCTTTCCGTTTGAAAGCAGTAGCTTGATTGATCAATATTTAATCATCAACATGATTTGGGGCTATTTTGTGAACTTGCATTCTTTTCCTTGGAGCTATTACTGATGAGTATGATTGAGTTCACTTGCTATACATCAATTTATGAGTTTGTTGTAATAAGTTGATCTTATCATTTCCGGCAATAATGTTTTGTAATTTTTGTTGCATGTGAAATCTGTATGAGTCCACTATGAACTCCTATCGCCTTTTCCTTGCATTTTGAGAGAGCCGTAAAGACTCAAATTCCTTCTTCATCGAGTCAGCCACTTGTAAAAATCGACGAACAAGTCACGGAGTTGAAAGAATATGTAGCAGGTAGGAGAATTGAAAAGAATGGGCCAAAGGCCACTCTTTATTTCAAAAGTCGTATTTTGTTATTTTTGGGCCTAAGCCCTCTCATTGCAGCTATTATTCCTTGTTAGTTATTAGGACAGGTACCCAAATGCAAGAAGTGAACCTAAAGCCCAACGGAAAATTAGTTTATTTTAGGACAGGTCCAAATGGGCCAAAGGTCCAAAACTGAAATTAGGCCCAAGAATCTCTCTCTCTCTCTTTTATCTATTTCGTATTTGTTTAATTGTTTATTTGCTAGTTAATTTTAAGATTTTTCTAATTCGATTTCCCCAAAAAAATAGTCGTTTCTAGATTTTCTAAAGATTAAATAATTATACTTATTTCACTACTGAAATTACTTTGAAAATATTTTATTTAAGTAATATCCTTATACTATCCCCTTTTCTCTTTAAAAACAATTTCAAGTCTTAAGTTGTTATCTCTTCAAACAAAGCAAGCTTTTATTTTAATTTTTTAGCGAAATAGTTAATTACCGAATAACCGCGTGTTAGTGGGTATTTTGGGTGCTTTCAATCCCTTCCCGATATGCTAATATGAACCCCGAACCCCCTTTTAATATTTTCATTAGATTTCTGTTTTAATCTTTTGGGAAAAACAGTTTTCTTAATTTTTACTTTTAAAATTAAGTGGTGACTCTAAAACCAGTCTAAATTTATTTTTAAATAAAATAGTTACAACTTCAAAGTTTTATTCTACTAGTATAACTTGAAAATATTAATCTTATAAATGTCATTTATAAAATTTTCACCTTTTGTATTTGAAAACTTGGGCCTTTGGATTGTTCCATAGGAATTGGGCCTTTTGGGCTTGTGTCCAACATTTGTTACTTATCAGACCTTTAATGGGCTTCATGTTGAAGCTAGTAGAACCTCGGTTCGAAAAACATCGACGTGGGTTGCCCAGGGATATATAGCCGATTTTGAGATTACCATTTGAGTCATAATTATAATATAAAAAAAAAATTGCAACTTTGATCAGTATAGAATTAACTTTAGATATGTGCGATCAAAATTATTATAACAAAATTTATATTTGAAGTTTGATAATAAATTTTTGATATTTAAAGTTTGACTTGTCGAAAGACTTTCAATATTTTTACTTGAAGTTTGACTTATCAAAGCCAAATTTATGACGTCACTTATCCATCAAAACTAATAAAAAAAATCAAATTCACCAAATTTAAATAGAACCCTATCAAAATACATGTGTAACCAGAGGTTTGATTGACTGCATCAAAACTGAAATATAGAACCCTATCCATTACGTTTGCTAAATATTCTTAATTTAGAGCATGTGATATCATCAAAACTTTGAAATTTGAAATAGTTATAAAAGAAGAAAAAAGAAAAAATTAAAGTTATACTCTATTTAGTCCATATTAGTTATCGTATTTACTAAAAATAGATGATTTAAAATATTTTCTTTGTAGTTCATTTGCTTTTATTTGTCCACAATACACTTTTATTTTTACTTATCACTTTTACTATATCAAAAGAAAAACATAGTACTCCCTCCGCGCCACTTTACTTGTCACATTTGAATTTGACACACCCCTAAAGAAAATAATAATTGTCATGGGTATTTACCACACTACTCTTATGGTTATGTTTAGTATTAAATTTTGAAAAATAAGTAATTAACATTAAGGATTACATGGAAGAAAATAATTATCTTTTCTTGGTATGTTTAAAGTAATAAGTAAAAATGAAAATCTAATTTTGAAATTATGGACAAGTAAAAGTAAATATAGAGTATTATTTTTCACATGAAAAATTCAAATTGGACAAATAAAAATAAATGAAGGAAGTAATTATAGTTTTAAAAAGCAAATTGTAATAATTATTTTTTCTCCACTTTTATTCTTACTCAATAAATATGCAGAAAAAATAATAGATGATGAAAAATGAGAATAGCCTTAAACAATATATCAAAGTAAATAATTTTTTTATATTAATATTTTCTTAAAACATATTAAAGAAAACATGATAGATAAAATAAAACGGAAAAAATATAATTACATAAGTCATAACCATTGATCAAAATGGCAACTTGCAAGTTAAGAACGTGTCAAATAAGCAATGCTGTATTCAAATAAACTTTACACAGAGAGCAGGTGGCATAATTTAGTTTAGTATGACGAATATATATTTACATAAAAAAAATAACATTTCATTTGAAAGAAATAAATTTTAGACTTTTTTTATTTCCATTCGGTATCAAAAAATTTGTTTGAAAATTGATTAATCCCAACTCAAATTTGGTCACCTAATTATTTATAGAACAATTCTATTCATCCAATCACGACTCTCGAGTCTCGACTCTTAATAGTAAATCACGGCTCTCGAATTTCGACTCTTAATAATAAATTAAGGGATAATTTATGTTTTGACTTTTGATATAATATAATACTACCATCAAAATGATATTTTCAATTTATTCTAGAAACATGACACTAGTTTTTCGATCCAACAAATTACTAGGAAGTAATCACAAAACGATTTTTCAAATGGACTTTTTTCCACTGGTAATTTATATATTCTTTATAAGAACATTCTTGAACAATTAGGTCTTGGGTCTATTTATATCTCTGCACTCGAATTTGAATATTTATTTAATTTGAAGTTTTTTTATTTTATGTGTTATATTTATGGATCATAATGTATTTTCATTCGCATAGTTGTTCAATTTTTTAGGAGGTTCACAGTACTTCACATCAGATTCAACTATGATATCATGCCAAATTAGATTTTAGATTTAGTTTATACCTCAAAAACAAATTCAATTAGAAAGTGATAGTCAAACTTTATAAGAATGCCCAAGAACCCTACACCAATGTGGAAAGTTCATTCATGATCGAATTTACGCTTTGAAAAATAAAGACATTTGTTTTAGACCCTAAAATTTTAGCCTCCTTATTTTCTTTAACAATATTAAGATTATTAAGTGTTCTTTAAAACATTTATAAGATTAAATTTTTTATCGTTACTTTTTTATTAAATGTTGAACTCCTTATCAAATAAAAATCGAAGAAACAAATAAAATGAATGAAATACAATTTATAGAAAAAGTAAAAGAAAAAAGAATAATTTTGCGTCTCAAAGCATTTTTTAAAGAAATTTATTAACCACTTTGTATTTTATTTTTAAAAAAATGAAATTTAAACCAAAAAAATAATAAGTATTATTTAAAAATTTAAGGCCTCCCATTTATTTTTGACTCTAGGTCACAGATTGTTCGACGGTTTGTGCAGCCCTGGATCCATTTGAAAAGTAAAATCATTTGAAAAGTAATTAAGTCAATTTTGTGTGTTATAAATTTCTAGATTAACCATTTTTGGGTCTATAAATTAGACCTATATCTATCATGTAACTATAGTTATTTGATAATGGAAAAGGGAATTGGTGGCTTACATAAGAAACTGCCTTATTTGACCTTTTCTTTTCTGTTGCACGATAAAGGGAAAATAAATTTCATTTTATTAGGAAAATAATTTAATGTCTTTAAAAACATTTAAAACGAAAACTCTAAGTAATCATCTTTAAAAATATATATAAAAAGTACTGTTATTTTCGAAAGACTCTCAACTCAAGTATCGATAACAAAGCAATAAGAAACTCTTTGACCTAATTAGACTGGTAATTAGTGTTAATACAAAATCCATGCATATGTAAATATATGTGCAAATTCATACGTTTTTTATTCACATTCTCCTTTAAAAAGTAGTACAACATTTTTCTTCAACTTTTGGGACTCAAAGCTTGAAATAGGAATAAAGGCTCATTAATCGCGTAATTAACATCTTAATTTTGCCAGCTTATGAAGATGTTATTTATAATAGTAACCTAAGTAACTAACGCTTTTTGTATTCACAAAGTCATTATCATTAATTTAATATAATGAGAAAAAAAATCACATGTTGGTACATTTAACACACAATTATATTGTACCACGTTACAAAAATCAACATATTTGATAGATTAATAAGAACCATGATTTTATTATGAAATATATTCACTTTAATTTTACACATGACTGAGCATTTAATTCACGAGATTTTTAACTCAACACAATAATTATCATTAATTTCTTATTATTCACACAATTAAAGAAATCTTTTCTAGCTACTGTTTGAATTTCCATTTCATTGCTACCCAAAAAAATTCAAATAAAAGACAAAAAAGTATATATATATATATATGGAAAATCTTTTAAGAAGTGTTTATTGGAAAAAGTTGATGTTATTGTGTTTGAATATTTAGGTGCAGATGCATATTTACTAGAGAAAATAATCTCTTATGATTACTTACGAAATGAATTGATTAAAATAAAAAAAATTCCAAATATCTTATATATAATTATGAAAATATTTTATATGTTAAATGGAGAATTTACGTATAAGATATTTTTTGTGGAAGATTTTTTCTTTTAAAGTTTGGAGACACTTTTCAATTATAATTTTTTAGAAAAAAATATTCATTTTTTGAAACCAAGATAGAGTTTCTAAAGAAAACTTTGCAAAGATTTATAACGATATTGCTTGTTTTTTTTATTTCCTAAATTTATGAGAGGAAATTAACCAACAAATAAGATTACAATTTCTACACGTTATTATAAATATATTTATTCCATATGAAAAAGTCAATAAAAAGGGTAGACCCGTTAAAGATCCTACCATAAAAGATCATTAAACCAAACGAAAATTTGACACGTAATCCCATAAAGCATTCATAATCTACAAATCTTTTTAAGGAAAATACATAAAAGTACTACTCTCTCAATTTGAGACACTCTTTCCTTTTCAGATTGTTTCAAAAAAATCTATCATTTTTAAAAGTTATAATAAAAAATATTGCTTTTATAGTAAAGAGAAAAGTATTAAAAAATAGTCCTAAATTCAATATAAATTATTAGTTTCATTTTTGAAATATTGACAATTTTAAAAATATATATCTCCAATCTTGTAATATAAGTGAGAGTATTTTCAATACTTCTCTCGTCTTTTTACTAAGAGTTTTATATTTCTATAAGAATTTGAGATAATTTGTTATAACATATGGTAGATTAGGGATTTAACTAAATTTATTTAGTCGAGTAAAAAAATATTTTTTAAAACTGTTAATTTACATTAATTTCAAGAATTATTTAATTTAATTTAATTTTTTTAATTTTACTTTTTAAAAGAATATAGTGTCAAGTCAAACGGTACCGTAATATTATGTTTGTCTTTTTACTTTCCCAAAAACATTACAGCACCCCGCCGGCCCGAAAACCCATAGTCACTAAACCTGTTCTCCCCATCGGACTCTGTTTTCAAGAATAAAAAATTCCAAAAATTCTGAGTTTCAATTGAAGTTTTCAAGCTGAATCAATCGGAAAAACCCAAAAAGTTTCAATCTTTTTTGTGTTTTTCATCTATGTAAACACCAGAAAGGATTTTCTTCACTTGTTGACTTGTTTGAGTTTTGATCATCACTGAAAAAAATGACTCAATTGAAGCCCATTCTTACACATTTGGATTCCATTCCTTCCACCCCAGGAAAGTTTAAGCCTGATAAATCTTCACCCTATAATCTTTATCGTCTACGTTTTCACCCTACTCTGTTTCCCAGGTTTACTCTTTGGTCCTTTTTTTTCATCTTTTTCATCGTTTTGCTCATCTTTTTCTCGTCTCCGACCAACCCCACCGCTGGAAACAGCCGTCGGAGTCTGAAAAACTCTCTTTCGCCATCTCCCGCACTCGGCCCGAATTGGGAGCGTCGGGTTCGGGCCTCGGCCCGACCAAGGTCTAAAACGGGCTTTACCGTTCTAGTCACTGGTGCTGCCGGTTTTGTGGGGACCCATGTGTCTCTAGGCCTGAAACGCCGTGGAGACGGCGTTTTGGGGCTGGATAATTTTAATCAGTATTATGATGTTGGGCTGAAAAAAGCCCGACAGGGCCTTCTTGAACGTTCAGGGATTATGGTAGTTGAGGGTGATATTAATGATGCTGTTTTGCTGAGGAAGCTGTTTGATGCTGTTGCTTTTACACATGTCATGCATATGGCAGCTCAAGCTGGAGTTAGATATGCAATGCAGAATCCAGGTTCTTATGTTCATAGTAATATTGCTGGTTTTGTTAGTTTGCTTGAAGCATGTAAAATGGCTAATCCACAACCTAGTATTGTTTGGGCTTCGTCAAGTTCTGTTTATGGATTGAATTCAAAAGTACCCTTTTCAGAAAAAGATAGAACTGATCAGCCTGCTAGTTTGTATGCAGCCACTAAAAAGGCTGGTGAAGAAATTGCTCATACATATAACCATATATATGGTCTTTCGATTACTGGATTGCGGTTTTTCACAGTATATGGACCATGGGGTAGGCCTGATATGGCTTATTTTTTCTTTACAAAAGATATTTTGAGAGGGAAGGAAATCAAGATTTTTGAGACATCTGATCATGGTAGTGTTGCTAGAGATTTTACTTATGTTGATGATGTGGTAAAGGGTTGTTTGGCAGCACTGGATACCGCGAAAAAGAGCACAGGGACTGGGGGAAAGAAAAAGGGTGCAGCCCAATTGAGGATTTATAATTTGGGTAATACAAAGCCGGTGCCTGTTGGGAGACTTGTTAGTATTTTGGAGAAGTTGTTGAAGGTGAAAGCAAAGAAGAAGGTTATCCAAATGCCGAGGAATGGGGATGTGCCATTTACACATGCTAATATCACTTTGGCACATACGGAGCTGGGATATAAGCCTACTACTGATTTGGAAATGGGTTTAAAGAAGTTTGTGAAGTGGTATGTTAGCTACTATGGTTCGAAGAAGAAGAAGAGTTCTTGGTGAAGTTCTTAAACTTGGTGTTGCGTTGTTTCTCTCTAATGTTTCCTGCGCGTTGATGATACCTCTTCATTGATTTGCCACATTGTTTTAGGTATTCTATTTGTAGGTGATCATTGTACATTCTACTACTGCTACTACTAAAGCATGTTTGATCTATCAACCCTCTTATGGTGGTTTCATGTTTCATTAATCACCATACTCATAATACTTTGGATTAAGCTCTGGTTTATTCGATTTGTCAGAACTGCTATAAAGAAACATATCTGTTTCCCTCTAAGTTCAGTTTTATTCGTCCTTAATCAGTTTACTAATATTCAACTTCAAGAATGATAAAAATAAGTTATTAAACGGGCTTTGATGAAATTTTAATGTAGTCGGGAGTTGATAACTTTTCATTTGTTTCCTCCATTTACTTTGCTAGGATTCCTTGATATTTATTTGCACATCCTTGCTTTTTAGTAGTTGTACCTTCCCCTTCGACTCCCTTAGAGTAGTGTAGAGTTTTTCATGCCATTGCTTTAGATAGTCTGTAATTTGGAAATTTAGCTTTTCCTAGAATAAAAGAACAAGCATGTCATATGGTCAATATTGTTAAACTCACCAGTAATCGTGTATTACTGTGCAATTTTCGTCCATCTTTGGGATTCACTAGCTTGTTAAGACCGTTCTTCTATGGAAAAAGAATTTTGTATGTATCTTAGTGGAAGAGTCTTTATAGACGGTAGCATTAGGCTCTTTTGTTTTGTTTGCTAATTTTCTTTTTTTCGTTGATAGAAAGCAACAAAAGTTGTAGTCTTTTAGCCCATTCATGTGTTTACATGACTTAACAGCTATGGACATTGTTTATTTGGTTTTGTCACCATCAAAGAAGGTGCTGGGCCTGACTCTAATCTTGGAATTTTGTTTCTAAGGAACAAAAATATTTGGTGGAACGGGGCGAGGGCTGTGCCAGATGCACAATCTGCTCTTGTAGCCAATTCTGAATGGACATTTTAGGATCCTTGTACTTGTTTAGGATGTAATCTCTATCAGTCAAGAAATTTTATTTTGAGCTGGCTTTTATAGGTATTTCCCTCTTCTTAACTAGTTAGGCATCACATTATTCTGCTTTCTATTGTCTGTTATGCTTTCTCTATCATTTGTTATGCCTTGGTATACCTATATATTGTCTTTTTTAAATTGCCTTGTTATGTGTTACTCAAGACGAGGGTCTTTCAGAAACAACTTCTCTATCTCCACGAGATGAGGGTAAGGTCTGTGCACACTAGCTAGTCCTATACTGAATTGTCTGTCTGCTCTTTCCCTACGGGAACTAGGGTGTCCTGCAAGGGGTGATGAGGGACTCATTTGGTGTCGTATAAGAACCTTTAGCTCCGTCATTTTCTGCTATGACTTAGTTTATTCGTCAGATAAATGTTGCAGATTAGTCAAATTAACTATGTTTGTTGATGCAAAAAGAGGAAATAATAGTCTTTTTGCATAGGAACTGTTAGATTGTTTTTACATTAGTTGAGTGATTGAGTTGTCGGCTTATATAATTTTGGACAAATTCTCGTCTCATGAGTTAGCTTTTGGAATTGACTTAAGCTCCTGAGCATGAACAAATCATTGGGTTTGACGTTCACATGCTTATGATTTGTGAATTAATCGCCAAATTTTTCATTGTAAATGTCAGTTATTGCATACTTTGGAATTACTATTGTCATCTGGAATTATCAATTGAGGTGAAAATGGAACATTACTATTGCCGTAAACTTCTTGTCCCTTAATTAAACTTGGCCAATATGAAGGTTTGCCCAAGGTTCTAGACAGTTTTTGATCTGAATTTTGTGGTGGTTTGAGATATTCATTTTCGAGTTCGACTATTCCAATTTAAGTTAATTTCACTATTAAAGCCGACTTTATTCCTAGGTTCACATCCAAGTCCATAAATTGTAATATTGAATATTTCAATATCGAATATTATTGCACAAGTTAGTGGAGGACATCAATTATATTAGGGAAAAGGGTCAAAAATGCCCTTAAACTATGTTAAAGGAACAAAAATGCCCTCCGTTTGTAGTTTGATCCAAAAATGCCCTTTCCGTCAATACTTTGGTCCAAAAATGCCCTTATTGTTATTTTGGGTAAAAAAATGCTCATTTTTTCAAATAAATATATTATTTATTTTATT